>WYDF02000007.1:104496-117469 GCA_009867245.2 Adranes taylori
AGGTAGCAAAACTCTCCAAAACCTGGATGAAATTAAAGATTTAGGGATAATATTTGATCCGCAATTGACTTTCAGACTCAACGAATCATATTCAAACGACGGTTAGCAAAGCTTTCCAAGTTCTAGGCTTCATCAATAGATTCAGTACAGAGTTAAGTCAACAAAAACACAAAAAGTTATATTGCTCCTTAGTACAGCCAATTCTAGAATTCGGAACAACAGTATGGTCGCCATATAGACTATATATAACGAGTGCAAAGGGAATTCCTAAAAATATGAATTACAGATTAGGTTTGAATACAAACGATGGAAGGATACACGAAGTTTCAAGTAACCTGCAACTTAAATCGCTAAATGAAAGAAGGGAGAACTATGACTTCTCTTCCTGTATAAAATCATAAACGGACTTATTGACTGTCCAGATTTAATAACTACCATTCAACTCAACGTACCCATAAGACCAACACGGAATCATAATGATTTCACGAACCTTATCAGGCAAGCAATTATATGTATCACAGTCCTCTATGATTAGGCAATGAAAATTCGCACCTCAATTATTTTACCACATCCCGACAATTTGAAATCAGTTGCGATAACGATACATCTAACGATAAGATTCAGAACGATCAAGCCAGGAAAAATGTTCAACTTGATTAATGAAAAATAGTGCAATGAATAACTTTGTTAAGTATGAACTTTGTCCGAATAGAACTCAATAGTCATAAATTCAGCTAAACATGAATAAAAGATAATTTTAGTAACAAACATATAAAAATTATCTTCTAATATTTTAATCCGCATCAGTATGTGTTAAATTTCAATTATTATATATGAACAAAGGATATTTTAGATTTAGTAATACATGAATAATAATAATAAGATAAGCTTAGTTAGTTATGAACAATAAATTTAGACTTACGATTAAATCCGCACTTGCAATATATTAAGTAACTCTATTCTATTTGAATAAGGGGTTGATCCCGTAAATAAAGAGAATTTGAAATTGAGATACGAGAACCTTTCTCCCACTGAAACTGCCGACCAGTTGTCTGGACATATCGTAGAGACATCAAAGTCGTCATTGGACTATTTGGCTTCAGGCAAATTATAATCACCAATGATAATAAAATTAGATTCAGGATTTTCCTGAATTCAACTATCTCACAATCACTTACATATTTTGTTAAAGGCGATAATGGAGGAATATAAATGCCAACAATAATTACGCTGTGGTGAAGATTATTGATTGTCATAAATAATTGCTCAACATTTTCAAGTTTACATTTTAAAATTCTAGTGTTCAATGTCTTCTTGGTTGTCATAAAGATCCCGCTACCACGTAATTTGTCGCTAGTCTTCGAATTTATATCCAGACGAAAAAGATTAAAATTTGGTATACAAATTTCACCATCAGATATGTCCTCATTAAGCCAGCTACTACAGCTACTATACTCTTTTACAACATTCGAAATAAAATAACAAATAAAAAACTGCTTTTAGGTATTAAATAAAAAAATTGATATTAGAAAATTATGTGTACATAACATCAAATTTAGAACTTTTCTAGTTGCCACTCCTTGTGTGATTGTCTATTTCAGTTTGGTTCATGTGCAGTGATTTGAAGAACGCATAAGAAACAGCCGCAAGTGATCAGATACGATCTTATGGACAAAAGAATATCGTCAAAACGTAAATCATTCGTGCTGGCGTCGTACCACTCCTATAGATAAACGTGCAGTGCGCGCGGTGTCACCATCCTGTTGAAAATAAACATGTTCCGTATTTAGGTGTCGTCTTCTCACTTCCGGACTTAAAAAGTATTCAATAAGTAAACATAACATTGAGCGTTGACTGTTATAGTGGTACCAATTTCACTTCAAAAGAATATAGTCCAAAGAAGCCAATAAAGCCCACTGTTACATGCTATGTGTGGAGACATTTCTCGTAAATGTTACGGAGCATATAACTTAAATTTTGCTAGTTAACTTCCTCACTTAAATAAGATTGAGTCATCAATCCCAATATTCCTTATATTCAAACAACATTCGAATAGCAAAATCTTAATCAATACACGTACAGAACGTCCAAGACTCCGAAACGGCGTTTCTTTTACCCTCTCGATATTTTGCGGCGTTAATTGATGTACTAGTGAGGCCTCCTTGAAGTGCTTGTTGTTCTCGAATTATTAACCAACAGTATTACGGCTGACGATGCAGTCGTCGCTAATGTTTGAATTGGGCACGAATTGGGCTACGACTGCGATACACATCCTAATACAAAGAAATGTCTTAATGAAAAAAAAAAGGTGTTATAACATCCACTCTTCACAACAATTGAATTATCTTTGTATTACAAAGTCAGCCATCTCCGGTGCATCCCATCCCTATAATCTAGGCAGCGACAAGTACTAGATATTTCCAGTCGTCATCTTGTATATAAAACACACGAGTTGAAACGCTTAAAACATATAACTTTCAAGCGGTGCAGTACATAATCTGAAAATACTACAAGTCGCGAGAAACACCAAGTTAAGAAAAAACACTACGCGAAAAAACTCCAAAAAGTTGCGGAAAAGTACACAAATGCCACGATTGGTCCAAGAAATACCCAAATCCAATAGTAGAAAACTCTTATTTTGACCCTATTTATTTCTTCAAGATTTTTTCTCCACAACCCCATAATACTGATTATGTATATGGCTGATTTAATGAAAAACTTAAAATATATTTTCCTGAAAATATCACTGGTAAAATATTGGTCATGGGACAACATTTTGAAATCACAATTCATCATGTACCATAAAATACAATTATAAGAATAAACTTACTTTTTTCATGTATTCACTAACGTTATTCTCATGTAAAAATTGTTGACTTTCTCTGGTATAATATCGTTCGGTATCTTCAATAAATTGATTTTCAAAGTGCTCCTTATAGACGCTTAAATTTGGCCCTCTAGAGCCCGGTTCTTCCTCATTCAATCCTAATTCTACGTAACAATTTATTACACCAAACACTAAACGCGTATTGATTGGCTCGCCATTTCTCTCGCGTTCTATTAACTTTAGAACAGCATTTGTGACCTATGATCATTAAATAAAATTAGAAATGAATGATTATAGTAATAATAAACATTTATTGATTATATGATCCTATGGGAATATATAATTTATGCCTGTCGTGCGTTAAGATTAGGAAACAAGACAATGCAATAGAAATGTTTCATTTAGAAATACACGTGTAAATGTATTTCTTCTCCGTAAGTATTCTTCTCCGTAAGTATGTAGTTAGGCTTTAATAACAATTTCAAAATACAGTCTCGAAACATTTAATAAATATTTCTCTTTCTCGCAAGGATGCTATCTATATCAAGTTAAAATATTATTCAAATATCATACACTAACCTGTTTGTTTAAATATTTAAATAAATGATCTCGCCACGTAACCAAAGCTAACTGATAGATCTCGTAAATACCTTTTCGGCCCTCTTCACATTCTCTTTTCACCCAATGCCTGTTTAGATAAGCGCATATGCCACTAATTGCTTTACTACTAAATCTATAACGTTCCCACTGTTGCGTGTAAAAGTTGAGAACATCTTCGTCCATAAGATGTAGGCCTTCCTAAAAAATATAGTAAAGATTTTCAATTTGGAGAGGAAACGTTATACGCCTCATTAGGGGCTCAGTTTTGAGGATTCTATACAAAACGCTGAAATGTTAACATTTCTACAAAAAAAAATGTGAATACATCTTTAAAAACTTTTAGCAAGGTTGAAATTTTTCTTAAAATTTCAATGCATGTTTATCGAGACAATGGTTCATTTTATTATTTATCGATCTAGGATGTATTGATCGTCAAATTCACTTCCATTTTGAAAAAATCTTGAACTATGCCGAGTTGTTAATCCATTAAAAAGGTTATTTATCTAATTAAAATAAAAAGAGTACGTGTGACTTCTCCCATGATTAAAACCAAAATTTAAATATATTGAGAACGCAGATTTGCGTGAAAAATATTAAACGACGCACTAAATACATGTGTGTTTGTGATTGTCGAAGTATAAATGTTTTTAATGAATCTGTATTTAAAAAAAACTAGAAATATCACCATAACCCCATCTCTATAATTATGTTAACTAATAACTTTTTATACGTTCACCCAGCACGATGTGCTAGTACGTTGTCATAATGTAAAAGTACTATCGAAACCCTTCTTTTAACAAAAATTATACTATTAATGGCCAATCCATTTATGAATTTTGAAAACTTTTCGACAAATAAGTATACACCACTTAGCAGTCACACAATCCTCACAATCCTCAAAAAAAACAGAAAGATTAGTCATTCCCCAAATCTTTTGATATTCAACTAGAATTAAACTACGGTGTCTGCGCTAATCCTTGCCTCAACTGTACTGATATTTGCGATTGAAGTTAAGAACTGATTCTTAGAGGATTCATTGTGGGTGTTAATATGTTTTTGAAATTTTCTAAAGCACTCTAGGATTGGTGCTTTATCACCAAATTCAATTCGACCTGCCTCTGATAATAGCTTTCAAAAATGTAATTTCAAAATTAAGAAAAGTAATCGCACTTAATCCATTTACATCATTAGACTACAATCTGTAGACTTAAAATAAAAACAACTTTTAATTTCAGTATTCGTGCTAGACTTAAAGTATAACTATTTTAATAACTTTTAGAAGACTTCTTTATGGCATATCTTATTATAATTCTGAATAAGACAATGCATCGATATCAAAACCATGTTTAACAACACTCTGAAACCATAATAAAACAGAATTATAATAACTTACTACAAGTTTCGAGGACGTATATCCTTTAAGAAACTCTCTCAGTCGTTTATACAACTCTAATCCGACAAGTTGAGCACCGCCTGTTCCCTGATTCTTTTTACTCCTCCCTCCTAGAATTGGACCACCGCTAAGTCCACCACCATTCGTTCCATTTGCGGCAGCATTGACGTTAGCACCGCCACCGGGACCAGTCGAATTAGCACCTCTCTCACTACCTCTATGCATAGATGTGCAATAATCGTGCACATGTGTATACAACTGCATATAATGCGCCTACACAGAAAGGTATTAAACAAATTTTATTCAGTTTACAGAAATTAACCTATTTGAATTCAAATTTTTTGATCAAAAATAATTTTTTTGTTAGATTACAATAATTGGTCTGCTAGGAGGACTATCACATCTTCAGAGCAAAACACATTGATCTTTTTGCGATTATATTCCTACAATTCCAAAGAATGTAATTTTGTTTGATCCATGCTGATTTTGAATGTAATCAGTAGTAAATAAATATACAAGCTTAGTATGACATGAACAAAGTTGTGCAATTACCTTGGACATTGATTGAAAATCATACATGTGTTCCATCCCAGTATTTAATTCACCCCAAATCTGATCCAGATCAATTTGTTTAAGACCAGCAGCTGCAGCATTACTACTGCTTCCTCCTGAGCCACTACTTGCTTTTGTAGACATCACTTGGTAATACTGAGGATCACTTCCAAGCTGTACGTTGCAATATATTTACTAAAACATATCAAATAAGTTCTTATACAATCATGTGATTGAAGAGAGGTATCTTAGGGGTAAATCAAGTTAGCTATTATTATATTAAGCAATTTATAGTTCTTGTTTACAGACCATTCAATGTTACATACATAAATAGTTTACACGATTAAATGAAATGAGACATTGTTACATTTGAAAAGTAGTAAAGAATCTTAAAGGCTACTCAATGAATGCTAGATCCAATTCGAAATAATATGAAATAATTGTAATGCAATAAAATAAAATTTGAAATTGTAGAGATGAAAAATCAACTGACAATGTGCTTGCAAAAGACAAAAAGCTAGTAAGCTGGGTACTTGCCTATGAACTGGTAAATTATTTAAGAAAATCGATACATGTGCAATTAACATATAAAATAATTTAAATAAGAAAAATTAAAGAAATAGGCTGTAAAAATCTTTTGTCTGAAAAGGGAACATCATGCTGACATTTAAAAATTATTAATCAAACGCCAACTTACCAAATTGCGTTCCAACATTTATAAAGTATAGGTATTTACATAAATTTTTACAACAACAAAATTTTTATAATTTATTATTATTTACTAAAAAAATAATAAATTTTTGTTGACCCTTCTTCACGAAAAATTATCACAAAAAGTGACAGTTTTGTACTGTAATACCAACTTATTCATTGTGACGTGTTGAAAGTAACTGATAATAACTAACACTTTAGATTGTTTGCTGACCGACTAAATTCTCAACATTTTTTTAAGAACCCCGAAATGGGAAAAAGTATATACATTTTTGTGAGAAATGTAATTTTTGTGCAGTTCCTTCTAATAATAATAATAATTAACTTCTAAACCAAGGTTTCCAAAGTTATGTTTGCATTCCTTAACTTTTTTTCGATTTATATGTGTAGTCTATATCAGCGTTTCCCAATCTTTGTAAGATATTGTACTTGTATGTAGTACACAAGATGTGGCGTACCGGTAGTGAATATTTTTAGAAAAACAAATCCTAAAAAATTTCCTAAATTCTGTAATGATTACCCTTTTTTGTCGCTTTTCTTTCTCAAAAATTTTGCCGACAAACAAAACGGCTAGCGTTACAGTAAAACTTTCCTAAATTCTCAACTGATAACCTTTTTCTTAGGTAAATATTTTATTATTTTGCACAAAATTGTTTTAAGTACCGAGATTAGAAGTACCGGTAGCGTTACGCGTACCACAGATTTGGAACATCTAGCCTATATAGTATGTTATAGAAGTAGATCGCGTAGGTAGATAATAGAAAACTTATGCGTCCGACTAATGTTTATATATTTAAAAGTAAACATCCAATATAACATTATAATTGATTAAAAAAATTAAAAAAACTACAATTTTTAACTAAAGAATTAAAAAAAGGTTTATAATAGATTAAAAACCTAATGTATAGATATATTTTGAAATTAATTAATTACTACTTATTAATTAATTAATTTATAATAAATTAATTATTTACAACCATAAAATCCCATGCGGGCTACATCGGGTTAGAATCATATAATTAAATTCAGATAAATTAGAAATTGTACTTATCAAGTAACCCTAAGAGATTCTAGTTTATAGCAAAATATTTGTAAGTTAGTTAGCAGGAAGCTGAGAAAATTTTTCATCTAAAAAATCTTACATTTAAATAAAAATATTATAAAAAGCTGTTTAAAATATTGCAATTTCTCCACCTATAATTAAATTTATAAAAAGGTAATTTAGTTTATAAATATTAAAACAGAAAAGTTTAATGCGTTACGTTGCCAACAGTGCACAACAGTGCTTAAAATGTCATTTGGCATGATTCGTGTTCTCCAATCCCCGGTTTTATTTCGTTCTTTGTTTTATATATGCGTTATATCACAAGCTGAGTTCGTCTATCTCATTTTCAATTTCTGTATACGAAATTGTTTATTGTAATTTTGATGCAGGTGTAGTTCTATTATAAAGATTTGCAAATACTCGTAAAAAGTGTAATAATTTGAAGGGTATTTGACTATATTCACGTAAAAGTTAATTTTTGTGCAACTAAAGAAGCAATGGCAGACAAAAAAGGTAAGTTTCTTTTTTTGAAAGTTGAGTAATGGTGGTCGTTCACACACACACATACGATCGATTAGATATTTCTGATCTATTTTATTTCGAGAAGAAAAACTAAATTACATATGTTTGAAACTTAGTAACAGTGCAACATTTCCTGGAAAGCAATTAATAAGTACATAATTGATTAAAATTAGTGCAGGAAGTTTTAATCAATAATATAAAAAATTTAGGTGAGTTCTCTTTCCGATACAGTTGAAATATATCTTTTATTTCACTCTTACATTAGTTCTTCCCTTGGCCTTGTCCTACATTGCAAAATGCTGCATTGTACGGACAATCCATTAAATGAAAATTCTTTTAAATTTTCAATATTTAGGGTAATTGTGTGATGATGCTATGTTATTACAGCAAAGGAAATAATCACCAGTAGTACAGTTATACTACACCAGCAATGGATTATACAGCAAGGAGGACAGCCGATCAAACAGTACCTATTTCTTTTCATGTGTTTTATTTATACAGTGGCTGATGCTTGTTGGTTACCCGCTCAACGACTTCACCTTCACTAGATTTTTGGTTGGGATTGCAAACATCGTTGCATTTAATTGTCATCATCACAAATAACATTTTTTAATTAATGTTTTACATTATTCTCCTAGAAAATCTAAATGTAAAAGAATTTGTTCCTTTTTTATTAATTCTGTTTCATTGAATATGTACTGCCAGCGCATCTTTTCTTGACACTTCGCAATGACTGAAACCAATTGAATTTTAATTAAACAATTGTATTTTTTTATGGGTGCTTTCAGTCTTACCAAGGGCTAAGAATAGATGCTCAAGTCAAATAAAAAAATATTGAAAGTTATATGAAGGCATTTGTCAAGACAACGATTTACTATATATTCTGAAGAATTTCATTTTTTGGTCTAGATTTATCACTTTATTAATGTGTTTGATCACCCATGAAATTGTTATAATCACAAACTCCTTTTTCTCATATTTTTCAATATCTTAATTTTTAGCATAAGTAGAGCGAATTGTCTTATTACTTCTTGTAGTAACATTCACTGTTATTTTTGAATCATCTCTTTCATGATTCTAAAAATGTAAAGATAAGTTCAGCCGTCTATATTGGGTTTTCTGACAGTGGAGAGGTCATACGCAATATTTTAGATCTATGTTATAAGATTGGGATTGACTTTACAATAAATCATTTTTTTGGAAAGTGCATCAAATTTTGTCTAGCTCCGTATTATGACCAACTAAAATCCATATGAACTTCATCTACATATCTGGCTCAGTCTACATAGCTTCTTGTACTTACCTTCAATTTACGAATGAGCCGGTTGTTGCTACTGCTGATTCATTTATATTAATTTCATTTACGCAAGTTTTTCCAATCAAAGCCAACACCGTATCTTGACTAAAGAAGGTGATGGGCCACGCTCGGTTTTAGTCAAAATACTTACTTTTCTCCAATGAGGTCAATTTTTAACAGCTTCTGGTATCGAATTCAATATGTTTGTTATCTCAACCCATTCTTTCTGAACATCTTTAAAAGTAAAGCTGTTTGTAAACTTGCCAGTAGCTAAATTGGGTTTACTCTAATATTTGTACTAGTTCGTATTTTTGTTCCTAAGACACATACACTTTCCGTATGCTATTCATACTGGATATTACCGTTTAGAAGATCTTGACGAGTTCAGAAGATACAAGAACGATTAAATAATATAAAACGCAAAAAAATATCTGATAAATAACCTAACCTATTTAAGAAAAACATATGAAAATTTGTTGTCCTGGTTGGCTGTTTACGAAAATGTCAAGTATCTAGCAACGACATAACTTTTGAAGACGGAATCTAGTACGAAATGAGGTTAGACATGACGTATTCGATAACTGCCGAATATTTTCGAGAGTACACCTCCAGGTCGCTTTCCGCAACGATGAAAGTCGGTTGTAATCATTACTTCGTTCCATTTTTAGCTTCCTATTTTCTGAACTTATCGAGTAGCACGACATAAAGCTATTACATATTTTTATATTTAACGTCTTAAAAAATTTATATTAATTAATGTATTTTTATTTTTCTTGTACTTCAAATGTTATACAATATTACAAAAATCAATTTTATATATAATATTTTATAATAATATAATATTTTCATAAAAATAATTTTTGTATCGATAAATCTTTATCAATATGAAAATGTTGAATTTATAAAAAGAATTTAAATATACTAATATAATAAAAAGTCTTTTACATTTAGAATTTGTTCAATTGTGGTTTATGTAGACAACTTAAATGCAACAGTGTGTATAAATAATTTTTGTAGCTGAAGATGTAAAAATCTCAGTGGTCCAACATTTATTAGACATTTTGATGGTCAATATATCACTGCATGTTGGTTGAAAGAAAATATCTGCCGTCAAAACGTGTTTGTTTTATTTTGCGAATCAGTCAGTATACATTAATAGTTGTTTAAAACATTTTTTTAAAGTGTAGAATCAAGTTTTTATCACATCTGTTTAAATATGTATAAATTAAATTCCTCTATATATATTTTTTAAAATTAAATCATGGCACTGTTCCAATATTTTCTTTTACAAATTTCTATCAATACAAATTAAAAGAGAATTAAAATAAGTTACGGGTTTTTCTAAGCGGGTTTTTCATATTATAATTACTTTAATTGGTTTTATCGTGTACTTTATGAATTTATACAAATTTTAGATATTTTCTTTGAATCATTTTGGTCGTAGGGTGGTACTTATACTATTACTGGATACACCCCCCGGTGTTTTGCTACAGTGTTGGCTATACTGCTGAAGCACATCTCAACGTCGCTATATTAATTAAAAAAAAAAGAAATAATTCTATCTATCAAATAGAATATTTTATTTAAATTTCATGAATGCCATACTAAAATTTGTGTACAGACCAAAAATATTACGTTTTGGTAGATAGAATATGATTTTTTACCAATAAATATTAATAACACAAATGATAATGGTCTACAGATTTGATTTTTTTTTCTTCAAATTTTAATAAACTTATTAATTTTTTTTTTTTGATGAAAATTTCTTAATCATGTTATGATAATTCTAGGTTAAGAATAAATTATTCATAATCAAGAATCACATTTTTCAATGTATAACTTCAAAGTAAATAAGCCAATTCAGTTTCTATCTTTTTTTATTTACAGTACCATGCCATAACCTCTAACGCTACATTAATAGCAATTCGTATATGAAACTACAAATGTGTCAATATTTCAAAGAGACTTCCCGTAGAGCTTTTCAGTGGAAATTTTTCGGTTGGTTTGTTACAGAATTTAATTTTGTTCAAGCAGGATCGTGGTTCTTGTATTATTTTCTTTACGTAACCACCATACTTAGGCTCTACTCTTAATTGACTGACATTTATTGTTGAAGCTAATTATAATTCAAAAGTTTGTTAGGTCCATCTATTCCAAAAGTAAAAGATAAAAGAATAGCGTACTAGATATAAAATGATTTTATTATAATTGTTCTTGGGTCCTGAGGATGGATATAAACGAAACATCTCTTATGGCTCATCAATGTTCGAATGTACGGATGTTCATGCTGGGCAGGGTAAATTCTTGAAACATGAGGATATCGTACAGCCCTTAGTTAGGGTCGATGTTGCGAATTACATTGTTGCATGATCGCTCTCTTTGGAATGGTTGCATTGCTATTCTCTTGGTTTCGTGCAATCGTCGCTTCTATGCTACATCTTGGTTGCATCGAAGTAGCGGTTAATTATAAATTGTGACTTCGGAATGCGCGATATTCAGAATTCAGACCCCAATTCAGATGTTAGACTGTGTTGGCCTTTTATATTCGAATTTTGGCGGTGAGATCCTTGTGTCGCGTATACATGTTGGGAATCGATTTTGGTCATGTAAATCAAAATCAAATTAAAACAGCCTTCTAAAATTCTCAGAGAACGTAACACCAAAACCAATAAAAGATTATTGCCACACCGTTGAAATCATAAAGGCGAAAATCAAATAATAGAATTTGATGGTTGAGACCGTTGAAGCTATAACATTTTTTGTTATAATTCTCGGGACTCATAAAAACCAAATAATAAAGTATCTCTCTCTCTCAATATCGCAAACAAAAATATTAAAGTCGAAGAAACCGAACAATGCTTGATATTAATGGATTTTTTTATTTCGTAAACATTTTATTGTATGCCAATATACGAGGTCCAGTCGAAATATGTCGGGAATAGCTATGAAAAAAACATTTGATACCCAAATAAATGGTTTTATTGTTTTTCGAAATATTCACCGTAACATTATATGCACTTTTGCATACGTTCAAATCAGTCACTGAAACATTTATTCCAGTCGGAAGTTGGCATACTCAAAATGTGTGACTTGAATTCATTAACAGCTTCTTCAGGGCTGGAAAAACGGTGATCACGCATATTTTTTTGATGGTGGGAAACTTAAAGAAGTCGTTTGGCGCCAAATCAGGAGTTTTGGCTAGATGAGTCATTAATTTGATTCTTTTACTTAACAAATAATGGTTGCACGTTTAGGGTTGTTTTTCGGCACTCATCAATGACTTGTGACAAGCAAATTTTTGTATTCCATTCCGATGTTCCTGTAGAGCAGTTGTAACAACATGACCAGATTTTGCTATGAAACATGCAATAATTTTTTAGAAGTGCTTCGCCATCTAACAACTTTGGTGGGTAAAAGTTCATTTTGAAACACCCACGATTCATCATCCGTAATAATGTCATATACATGTTTTGAGTGTCCGTGATTGAATTTTGTCAGCATTGCTTTACAAGTAAGACACGATCGTCTTTTTGAGTAGCGGATAAATTATGGGGTATTCAACGAGATCTGAGAAATGTGCAAGGATGCCTGAATCTCATCATACATTACATGGCGATTCTCTTCAATCATTCGACGTACAGCATCAATACAGCTGTTGCAGGACGACCTTCCCTTGGTTCATCCTGAAACGAAGTACGACCGAATTTAAACTCTTGAAACCAGCGATATACCGTTGTCTTGGATGTCGTTTCATCACCAAATGCAGACATTAAACGTTCCACGCATTGCTGTTGAGTTAAACCACAACGAAAATCGTAAAAATCATTGCGCGCACATTTTAAGCCCATTTTCACTATGACTCGCAAAACTTAATACGCCATTGTGTACACACGGAATGAAATTTTGACAATCAGACAAAAACGTCGCCATCTTGATATGTTGCACTATACCAGTGCACATGCGTCGATCATCAAAATAAGCAACGTTGCCAGATTCCAGAATTTTACTGACTGTCCCTCGTATAAG
>WYDF02000007.1:119068-129985 GCA_009867245.2 Adranes taylori
GATTATATTTAATTAAATCCTTTATTTTTTTCGTTACGTGGCAATACTGCGAGAAAAAAAGTGCTGCCAGTAATCAGATGATAATGTGTGTGTGACCGACATAATAATAATTTAAAAATAACTGAGTGCGAATTATTTGCTTAATATCATAAAAAACCATTAACGCTTGCTAATCTTACAAATCCTCATAGAACTAAATAAAATTCACAGATTATAAAATTTTACTTGAAAAAGCAAAAATTGGCAAACAAAAACTGAAAATGAAAAATGATTATATTTGAAAGGTTGTGCTGTTGTATAATAATAATTGTTAAAATATCTGTTGTGATTTTTATTTTGCTACATCCCTCAAAATAATAATATTTTTTGGTTGCACCTTTTTCCCCTCTCCATATATCCTTTTATGCTCCCTGAAAAGCTACGATATACGTAATTTTTGAATAAATTGTATAGACTAAAAAAAAAAGGAAACAATGTGGCTTATTAAAGAAACCACTTACTATTGTGTAAAGGGTTTAAAACAATATGTTATCTTTTGAATTTGGCGCCAAAAAGAACAATTATTATAGAAATCTATCATTTGAATAAACACGCCAAATTTGAATATACGATCTAGACATTTTGTTTAAAACCCTCCCAACAAAGCGAATAAGAATCTGTAAATTTTTTTAGGATATTTATAATAAATTTTATCACACATACAACACAATTAAAAATACACGCATGTATACAGAAAGATGTAATAAGTCTCTCAGGTTACAGGCAGGCTAATCACAATTTTGTTGTTTATTCTCAATTAATTATATTTATATAGACATTGTAAACGTTTATTAATATTTATTATCAGATTTATGTATAATTCAACAAATTCCTTGGCTGTAAAACTACACTTTAGCCAGATACTGTACCATTAGATATTTATTTCTTTCCATTGGAATTATTGTATTATGACACATATCTGTAAAAAAATGTTTTTATCGGCTATTAAATCCATCTGCAAACCGTTTCGAAATCTATATAAACTTGAGCTATGCAGTTGCATAGACACAAAAAAAAAGTATCTATGGGTCTATGCGAGAAATATTTACTCAGGACCTATTGCAATAACATATGTTGTGAAATAGTTATAATTTTTATGTCTTAATTAAGACTGATAGAAAAAGAAAAACAACGGCCTATGTGTACGTACCATTTCTTGTGATATATTTATGTCAAATACTACATAGAAGTTTTTGTTAAATTGTTTTATTACAATTTATTTCTAACTACAATTTTATTAGGTAAATGTTCCTATTTTATTCTATAATAATTTATATCCAATTAAAACGTCATATTATTTTACTTTCATACGCAATTACTTATGCATAAAGTCGCATTTAAAAATATAGATACCATATACATACCATACAACGAAGTGAAACCTATGTATTTCCATTTGTCATAGATATTATTGTACATGGCATAATTCGGCGTCTACAATGTAAAATCTTAGGTTCACTCGACTTCCGAAGTCACTCAATAGTCATTGGCTTAGTGAGCACGATTAAAAATTTATATAGAATTGTTGTATAGGTCATCCTCATACTATTGAACGAAAAAAAAGTTATATAAATCTTAGTTCTGATGTTGCCCGTTGAGGTGCGTTTTAATCATGTGGTGTATATGCGTCGAGTGATTGTGTATATACACAATCCATTCTATGGTTCACTTCACGTCCATAAATCTGACAACGATGTTATTTGAATTTAATTCCCGACTCTGCTATTTTTATGAGATTTTATAGGTACTGTTTAATTAATTAATGCAGATAGCGAAATGTTGCTTAGGTACATGTGAAATAGCGCAAAGTGCTATACAAGCACCAGAATATAAGTATTTACTAAAATATTTTTCATAATACTGTCACGTATTTTTTGAGCGCTGAGAGGGTTGCTCTCCGATGTGCCATTGGTGAAAATGAGAGTGGGGGGTTCGAATCGGTTATTACTTCTAGAAAAATGCACTTTGGTTTATTTGCTTTCGTTTAGCTACCACTACTTTGCCCTCAGAAGCAAAAACGCAGTAAGTTGAGATAAGTAGAAATTGAGAAAAACGGGTTTAACTTTCAGATGTTGCCCTCTCTCCCCTATAAATAATATTTATTTATTGCATTTTACTTCATTTCTAGTCATTATGTGTGCAACAATAAAAAACTTATAAAGTAACTTTCTGACACTAAAATATCACAGTTACTGCGTTGTTGCCATGCAGTGAAAGACAACTTATAAAGCGATTCGTTAAGTGTAAATGCAGCAGCTGCCGAACCCTTCGTTCAAAATGTGACACATTACGAGAAATACAGTAAAATATGGTCAATTAACCCCCCCCCCCCTCAATGTCATGATCAACAATAAATAAATAGCTGTTCACACAATTTTTCAATTTTTAATATTCGCAGAAAAATGAGAATGATAATATTTTACTCGTAGTGTAAATTGAACTTTTTATTCTGACTCAACAACTTCTAAGAAAATTCTGTACAATTATGAATGTCCTTTATTGAAATTTCGCTTTTATATTTTCTGTTGACTGTGTCGCCACCCTGTGCACTGATCTTCTAACAAAAGTTTTTGTGTCTCACTTCTGTGTATTAAAGAATATTCTCTCTCTCTCTCTCTCTCTAACACATGGACGCAAAAACTTATTCACTTAAAAAAACTACTTTCTGCCCCCTTTGCAACTAATTCCTTTTTCGTCACGGTAAGTTTTTTCACCTTGGCCAACTACAAAATGCACCTAGGTGATGAAATTATATATATTTTAAAATTATTTTAAGAGAATATAATATATACGTATTGAAAAGCAGCGGTGATAAGATGCACCCTTGACGAACGCCTTTCTTAATTTGTACCTCTTCTGATGTTGATTGCTTTAATTTAACTTCCGCGATCTGATTCCAATACCGACTGGTAATGAAACGCACGTCTGATACATCTATTCCAGTGTTTTGCGGTACTTCTATCATTTTTTGATCTCATACACAATCAAATGCCTTGCGAGAATCGAAGAAGCAAAACATTTAATATTATTTAATGCTAGGGGTCACTAAATTTTGTAACTAGATTTAAAATGAAAAGTTACTAGATTTGTAACTAGATATTACCAGGTTCAATATAAAAATAATGTACAGGGACGATCAAAAAAATTTAATATTATGTAACTAGATTTAAATTGAAAAGCAACTAGATTTGTAACAAGATGTTACCAGGGTTAATATAAAAATAATATAGAGCGTTCATGTTAAGGCAAGCATTTTTAATGAGAAAAGTGCTTCACTCATACCTAACCCATTAACATTCATTCCGTGATAGCTAATTCAGTGAGATCTGGCCTGCCGTCTTGGAACAGTGACTCTACGTATTGCTTCCATCTTTGCAGTTTATTTTCTAATCCTATGATAACTTGGCTATTGGAATCTCTTAAAATGGTCGCTTCTCGTTTGTGTCGTATTCCGGTCATCTGTTTTTTTTGTGCATATTATACGTGTCATAGTTTTTTTTTTTTTCTAATTTGACAAAGAAATGCGACGAATGAGTGCACATCATTTCAATTTTAAGCTATAATTATATTTACTCATTTCTGGTTTTGATATACGTATGAAGTATGTATCAGAATGTAATAATAATTGTAAGAAAACTTTTAATTCACATTGTAAAGTCCTGGTGAAATCTAAACATGAAGCAATATTGAAAACAATTCTTACAAACTCGCGGTTGATAATGAAGAGAATATTATTTTGTTTCATCTTAGAAATATCATAAAATATTTTAACGGTTTATAGATGTTTATTAACAGCCGATTTTAATGACATGATTATAGAAACAATGTACGACGACTTTTCATTGCAACAAAATAACTATACATCCTAAACAATAATGTATACGATGCGTCAGTGATTCTCATATATATTATATAATAGTCATTAATTAATAATTATACGAAATACGTGGGATGTGTAGCTTAATTCTTAGCAATAAAAAGTCGTCCAGCTAATGGCCCCGATCATAATTTTTCCAGTCAAAAATTATTTGTATCAATTATTGTGAATGTTTGTTACCTGGATTTAAATGATTGGAAATACTTAAAAAAAATTAACATAAACGCTGTACGACCGTGGATAATATACATACGTCGGCTGCCTTGTAATTTGTAGATGTAAAATAAAATAAAATAAAACAATAACGGTACAATCTTATAAAGTATACAAAAACGTTCGTAGTTTTAGCAAATTTTTTATATTCTATTATAATTATTCTAAACAGTATACCAAAAAAGGTAGCCGACTCGCAAAGAATAAACCTTTTTAACCATTTCTTCATTTTGAAAAATTCCAGTAAATATATTAGTTTAGAATGTTAAGGGATTTTTTTATAAATGTGCGGTCCTAGAATAGTACCTTGCGGCATACCAACTGTTTTACGTGCAATCTTTACTGTTAATAACTTTATTATTATTATGATTTCCTGTTATAATTTTTTCTGTTGAAAGTTGGTTTCATATTGGTATAATTTCTGGACTAAACATAATAAAGATTTTCCTAACAAACACTTATGTACAAATATTAAATGTTTGACCAATTCAGTGACAGCATATAATAGAACTATGGAATTTTCTATGCAATTAATTTAATAAAACTACATTATTCAAAAGTCACACCCTATTGTAAGAAAATTGTTCATTTTTTCAAATTTATTGAACAAGTGTACACTATAAATCACCTACCCATCAATTCACCACCGGGAAAGTCCCCGAATTTGCTAACGGCGCGGGTTCGCTTTACCGCCGCCTCACTTTTGGAAACTTTCTAACAAGGCAGTCTATCGTACTTTGCACACCAGATTGTCGTGAACTTTTGAATTCGCCAACCCATGAATCCCCCACTCAATTTATTCATTTGAGATGCGGACAGCCCCGTTGTCTGCTTTGACACGGCATGTGACCGCTCTTGAGTCATTTTTGTGAAATTTTTAACAGCGGCGGAGGGGGGGGGGATTTCTAATTCAATTCGTCCTTGAACTTTTGAATTCGCTACGCATGAATTGTCCAACTCATGAATTCCACGGACCTCATATTGCCTACTGGTCAACTGTACGCTTTGCTGTGGCCTGCGACCAATCCCGACTCACTTTTCGGGTAATTTCGCAGTCAAAGGGCAGTCTGTCAAGAACTTTTGAATTCGCATACCCATGAATCCTCCGAGCACAGGGCTTGCCTATGGCGTGGACAGCAAAATTTTTTCTTCAATTTAAATGTAGCTACTTGATCTTAAAATCAACCAATCTACTTTCAATTTCATGCATTCATTTTATCAATAACAACCAGTGGCCGTCTGTATTCAGTACTCAGTAAGTCAATATGCAGAAAAATACCCCTTCCTCATAGGTAGAAAAATAAGTCAGCTTTATGTGACAATTTCATAGAGTTATTTATTATTACTCTTTATTATACTCAGAATTATTCTACATTATGAAGAGTACAAAAGTTTATAAAAACTTGATATTTGCAGCTTTGTACTTCTTTTCCCTCTGCGATGAAATTGTGATTCCTTAATCCTTAAACCAGGCCCTAAATGATTTTTTTATTTGTTTGGAAAAAATATGTTTGGATCATCACACTTAGCACAGAAAACGCATTTCAGACTATTACAGAATGGATATTTATACCTTCCGCGTATGGTGAACGATTGTGGCCAGTTCGATCTGAACTGGTCTGTCGTGGACTTTCTCTTTTTTTCTTTGAAGACAAGAATAACCTTGTATACGGACGCAAAATTTTTTTTTGGTTTAATCTGCATAAATGTGTTTACTGTTGTCACTTCATGTAAATGATAGAACGAGGAAAAATACCACTTTTTGTAATTAATTTGTTCTCTGTGGCGACCAATCTGGTTCTCCAATAAATCCACACCGCCCATATGCTTGAACATTTTTACGCTTTTTGGACAATCTACTTTTTTCGCCTCTTTTTGTCACTTTCCTATCAAATTTGCGAACATTATGTTCTGGTTGTTGACCACCGAGAAAGGATAGTAAAATGAGAACCTTGTTAAATTGACAAACTTGAACAGAGTCAATGTCGATGATAAATTCAACAGAGTTCTTCGAGTTCCTTTTTTTGATCTGATTTTCTGCGAATTAGGTATCTTCTGATAATTCCTAATTGCAGAATGTCATATCTATGGAGGTAAACTATAAGATCCAGACACGTGTAAAAATGATTGAAATTGTTTTTATGAGTTTGAAGATTGGAACCTCCAATGTAAGTCGGATAACTATGTTAGCTGGAGAACTATGTAATAGACAAATTTCCATTTTCTAGGCATTTGCAAAATCGTTAAATTTATTTTACACTCTGCTCTTTTTAAATCATTGAATAATTGCATAAGCATTCCTCTATGTGAACAATCTCACATTAATTATTACTAATAATAATTCATGTAAGTCAATACCCAATATGGTAGAGTTGATTATTATATAGAATTTGTTAGTGCAGTTTGATAATAATAAAAAGAGGAAGTTAATATTTACAGACAACCATTTTCTAGGCATTAACAAAATCGTGAAATTTAATTTTACACTCTTGCACTTTTTGAATCATTGAATATTTGAATAAGCATTTCTTTATGTGAGCAATCTTACATTAAATATTACTGATAATTCATGTAAGTGAATACCCATTGAAATGTGGTAGAGTTGATTATCTATTAGTACAGTTTGATAGTGAACCTAATTCAGGTTCATCCGGGGGTTTTAATGATGGATTGCCCTCTTTTCCCGTGTAAACTTCAAACTGGTATGCATAACCCGATACACCATAGAGGAACAATAATTTATATCCTTAGTTTTGCGGTTTGTTGGGCACGTATTGTGTTTTATCACACAGATTTGCTCGTTGACTGATAAATTTTCTTTCATTAAAACAGATAAGAATTTTTCTTATAAATGGTCTGATTTTTGTGATCGGATTTTATGTACCTCCGGCAAAGAGTTTATCACCTCCTTCAATTTAGTTTTCATAATTATTAAAATGTGACATAGAAGGCAACTGTTGAATCGCAAGTCCCACTAGATTTTAAGGGGACTTCAATTCGTTCCACGTACACTTCCAGTCAGACAACACGGTCAATCTACTTTCGTGATTCGGCTTTTAGAACCTAAAAGTATTATAATTTAAAATGGAATTAAGTCTATTTACAATAATACCTGATGATGAAAAGGTGTTTGAACCAGATCAATTATAAGAATAATGGATATCCTTATCTGATTTTAGTCAAATGAATATTGGTCTATGAGGCGTCATTGAAATTGGTTTAGAGGCATCGTTTCTTTTACTAGTTACTTCGAGTCACTACGAAGTTGACTTCGTATTACCTCAGTCCAATACATTCTAATATTAAGACATTGAAGTAAAAAGACAAATATCTACAAACTTTTGTACATTTTCCTTTGCAATATATTTATTGGGCGTTTCCAGTGTAATAAACTGAAGATTCTTTTTAAACTTTCTGTAGTAAGCAAAAAAATATTTAAAGATTTGCTAAAGAGACTCCAGTTCCAATATTTACTGAGAAAGGGCTCGTCCGACTACTGAATAATTCTCTCTTCTTTTTATCTCTCTCTCTCTCTCTCACACACACACACACACACAAACCCAAACAAATTCATCTTCATTATTTACCGGAGCTGCAATTAATTCTAACAATTCAGCTTCAGTAAGGATTCATTATTTTGTAGCGTCTGAATAACATAAACCAACAAGTCTTATAGTTTTCTAAATATCATTGGCCATGGCCGTATTTAGATTGGGAACGCGGTATGGACCTTAAATCCCTGAGTAATTTTCAAGCTTTTCTGATTCTCAAGTCTTAGGTTTAAGAAACCTTTGAAAGCATTGCATGGAAAGAATGTACTTATTTCTGTCTACTGTAATTGTGTGTTTTTAAATCCTAGGTGTCACCCTTTCTTCCAAATGTATAAAGTGCGGTAATGCTTTTAAGACGTGTCTGTGTTATTTATTGGTACTGGAACACGGGGTGCGCCAAGCGGGAGTGCAAGAGGTTTAAGAGGGCGATAAGTGAGTGGGTGGAAATACAATTATTCTTACATATGGCATTTTAAGGGCGCCAAATTTAGTCTGGCAGCCTTGTCCAATACCTACGCACGGACCTGGATATAACGCTTGCTAAATTTCCTTCAAAATAGATTCACTTTAATGGTTTACTGTCCAATTCTGAAGTTTCAATGAAATCAATAATCATATATTTTTTGAAAGTGATAATAGTACTTATGTCTATTATTTTGGAAGCCTCATTAGTAAATCCTCGATTCTATGCAACAAGCAATATTTTCTCACCTTCATTCCTATTTCCTGTGCGTCAAAGTTTATTAAAAGCAGTTATTTACTAAGTTTTATTTCCACTAAAAAAATCTTATTTCAAATTGTATCATAGAAAATATCCTAAGACTCACTATTGAATTGCATTTAATTAAAGATTATTAAAGTTACGATTGACTATTATTGTGTTATAATTGATTGTATAGAAAATATTAAATGAGTGTAATCATTCTGGCGTAAAGTTGGCTGTTTAAGTGATTTCCATCATGAATCATTGTTCGCCTTATCCAATGTATACGATAAATTATAAATCAATACAGATCAAGAAATAAAAAGAAATGAAATAAATAATTAATAATAAATTTTAAAAAATATCGTACCTCTATGTTATGTATGAGAGGACTTTATTGTGTTCTGCTTTTTAATGATGAAAGTATATATATATACATATATATATATTAATATAAATATATAATATAATGTAATTAAAATAAATCGATAAAGAATTGCGGGACGAGATACCTCTTACACTACTTTGGTAACACCGTGTCCTCTGTATAGTGTTTTTGAAACGTGAGCATTAAATGCTACATCTTGTGTACTTATATAAAATGTGTTTTATTTTTATACTCATATACCAATCAACCTTTATTTCCTTTTCTTTGCAACCTTTGAAAATGGTTAACGTGAATTATATTTCCATGGAAAATAATAAAATTAAAAAAAATGTTATTATTTGAATTTAATTTACTAACTTAAATACACTTTTATTTACAATAAACATCAACAAATGGAGATATAACGCAAGGTTTAATGGGGACTCTTATTTTGAAAAATTGAAAAACGAGACTCCTCATAAATGATGATTCGCTTCATATTTGAAAAAGAGTAACTCTTTCATTTCATGATCATGGGGCGTTAAATGAGGTACCTCATAAATGAACTTCATGTTTGCAACTATATTCTATTATTAGAAATATGTCAGACAAATGACACAACCACATCATACAAAGCAAACTGTCCTCTTCTTCGCCGGTGCTGCAATCGACGAAGATGATATTAGAATACTGGATTATCATTAATTAATGATTGCAATAAGAAATTCTTTAATAATTCATCAATTGAATGAGTAATCCTCTAATGCATTATTAATTGACTATTCAAATCAAATTCAAATCTAATTCAATCTAATTAAAATCTAATTCAAACATATATAATTTAAGAAATCAACAAACCAATGTAATAACGATTAATTAACAAGTAATATTAATATAAATTAATATTATAAAGATTTAATATGCTTAAAATGAAAATCCAAATACCGCTAAAAAGACCAAGACATGCCCACGTGAGAGAAATATAATCTTTATACATACGCAAATTCTTAAAATCTTTCGTCGAAAGCAAGCGGCAGCTTTTATCTAATAAATGTACGAGTGCATTTTACACAAATAGAGAACATATTTTTGCATCGGGATATTTCTTTCGCGGAAGCGATTATTATTATAATTTTTAATTGGAAAAAGCATTAATGAATATTTCCACCACTCTCTTTTAAGTACGTTAAGCTTTGCACCCTTTTGGTGCTTTCGATGAAACCGGTTCGATACTAGCTCTCGCATTTTAGCAGAAGGTGTTTTCAATGCAATACGTCTAAGATTTTGGTGGAGTAGGGCTGCTATTACACGTTCCACCACTTATGCTTTCATCAACAAAATGGAGCAATTTTACTCCTTAAATTTCTTAACGAGGAAGAAATTTTTGATTGGTCGAAGTCCTAGACTACCTAAACATTTCTAGCGGAAATTTCCTTTAGGTCACGCCTACCTTGTCACCGAAACGTCCAAATGCCCACTGGCTAGTGGCTCCGTCAGGGACAAGCTTATTCCCAGAAAATTCCGCACATAGGAGTCACTCAAATAGCGTTCCTCAGACGTATTTTGGGTCTTACACTAGCTGTTGTCGAGTGAGAAAATTCGCGCACTTCCAAGTAAGCGTCTTATTCCAAGTAATCATATTTTGTTCCAAGAATCTGATCAGTAAGCGTTACGAACGAATTGTTTATTTTTATTTAAAATTTCAAAATCAACTCAAATGAATAGTAATTCTACGGACATCAACCAGGTCAGGTATACATAGCCAGTCCAATCATAATTTTCTGCTGAATCTTCCGTTCTCTTATATTAATCTGTCATACCCCTTCCTTGTATATACATTTGCAATGAGAAAGCAAGAAAGCCAACCTCAATGGAAGATGGATGCCAACCACTTAACACACTGAGACAACGGAGATGACAAAGAAACAACTTCTGAGACATGAAGAGAGCATCAGGACGCTTGTTACGTTATTACTTCGGAGACAGCGAGTAAATCCGACATCACCACAAATTTATTTTCTACGTAATAAAATTTCATCGCATCTTTAATAATACATTTCCCGTTTTCGTATCTCTTACAACATCATTATTAAACATTCAGCATTTAACCATTTAATTTCACCAACGCCCTGGAAAAGCTAAATAAAAATTATAAAATCTAATTTAA
>WYDF02000007.1:130085-158075 GCA_009867245.2 Adranes taylori
CCTCCTATCTCCACTTCTATTTCCTTAACCCCTTCCCAAACCTTCATCCTCACTTCGTTTCCTTTATAATTCCTTCCATTACTCCCACTATTAATGCCCTACCCTTCACATTTTTCCTTATCGCTCCTTGTACCACCCATCTGTGTTGTCGTGGTACTCTTTCACTCACTTCTTCCCATTTTTCCAACACCACCCATGTCTCCACTAACGTTATTATTACATATTCCCCTAAATAATTTACCATCTCCTTATCCCTTAACTTTCTTATCTACCCAGCTACATTCCAGCACCCAGTCCACCCTGCCCCCCCCCCCTATATCAATTAGTAACATCGAACAGGTTAGTAGAAACGTGCAAAGTACCTTAAATGAAATCAAATCGCAAACAGAGGAGTCAATAAGTAACTCACTTGTTTGATAACATTAACAAACAATAGGAAACATTTAATTACTTGGAAACATTTATTACTTGATGAAGTCAAAACATTACGTGAACAAAGCATGTCTCAAGGCAAACTAACCCAGTTAATCAAAGAACAAGCAAAAAGTAATCTAGCAGTCATAAGAAATAATATATAAAAATGCGTTGAGGGCAAAAAGTAAAATAATAACTAATACAAACATAGGCGCTCAAACGATTCTACCACAAACACCACCAATAATAATACCGCATCTGGAAAGTAAAAACGACAATGAAATAATAGAAACTGAAGCAACTGCTAGACAAGATACGGATACCCAAAGTGATTTAAAGATAGAAACTTGAAATGCCTCTCTGAGATTTGACAAGAATGAACAAACCAGTAACTTTGGTCAATGGGTCAAAGTAACGCGCAAAAAGCACCTTGGTACGGCAAGGCCGGAACAAGATTCTGCTTTTACGGGAATTATTAAGAAGTGCCAAATCGGCAATAGTGAAAAGTGGCCATTGCATAATTGAGGCCAACGCAAGTTTTTTTTTTTTTTAGAAAAAAACGATTGCAAAATCAAACGGATTCGCAACTTCAACAAAGCTAATTATGATAACATTTGCAATTTTCTGTCTAGTGTTGAGCTAGATAGCTACCCAAAACTGTCGAATGCTCTAAAAAGTGCAATAGAGCTATTTGTATCTGAAAAAATTGTATATAAACACACGCTAAAACCTTAGTTAAGCAAGTTGGGACCATTACACAGCATTGAAGTCAGCTGAGGCTATGTGGCATGTGCAAAACCCATGAAATGAAGTTACTTCACAAATTAGGCGAGAGAATGAAAAGTACGAGAAATCAATTCTTAAAATCGTCTTCAATAGGAAGACGACATTCAATTACGTTTCAAGCACGCTAAGCTCCAAAGTGAGATCAATATCACTATAGTCGACAATCACCCTGAACCAACTACTAACAGCACATTAATAACAGAAGAATTTACAAAGCAGTTCCTTAGCGTATCTCTCCGGAAACATGTGGTCCCTGCCATACCTACCAAGAATGGCAAATCACATTGATTCTCTAGCTATTCAACCTACAAGGGCACAGAAAATTTTGCACAACTTTAAAGCAAATACCAGCCCGACAACGTTCAGAGTACAACACCCGCCGATTTCTGTGCTACTTCAGCGACTCCAGATAGTCGCCATATCGAATTAGTCATTTTGCTAATGATAGGAAGATTATTGGGTGGGTACTCGGACGATCCAAATGATAACACGCAGGTAATCCTGGACGAAATATACGACTGGACTCAACAATGGCTCTTGCCATTAAACGCTGGTAAATGTACGGTATGCAAGATGCCGCAAACGCCTTTAAAATGTTACTCTCTTGCTAATGAACCACTGAGAGCAGTAGCTTCGCAGAAGGATCTTGGTATTACAATATGCACAAACTTGAAATGGGATCAGCATATAAATGGGGTAGTAAGAAAAGCAACCTCTTTATTCTATATAACGATGAAGGCATTTCCAAATGTATACCATGTACCTTATTATTTTTTTACAAATCATACATTCGTCCTATATTGGAATATTGTCATCTGATCTGGAATCCATATTTCATGAAAGACATTGAGAAAGCATTGGAACGTGTACAGAGAAGAGCTTAGGAATCTACCTTATGAAGAGAAATTAGTGTTCCTGAAGCTTCCGTTCCCAGTGGAGCGAAGAACTCGCGAAGATCTGATCGAAACCTGTTAGATATTAAACAGGTGTAATCTGGATGACATGTTCAGGAAGAACACAAACAGCAACTTGCGTGGCCACAGACTCACTAGATACCGAATTCTGTCGAGGCAATCAAAGCAAACACTTTATCAACAACAGCATAATACCACCATGGAACTCATTGCCAGTTGACGTTGTTAATGCCATATCGAAAATCAAGTTTAAGGTCGGACTGGACTGTATCTATTGAAACAGTCTGATTCAGTAGCAGCTCTCATCAACTCGGTTGCCTACGTTACTTTAAGAATACTAACACTAATACTAATTTGAAGGGAAGCCAATGGTCTCTTTTCTAAATCTATTTCATATGATTTTCTAAATCTAAATCTATTACATATTCTCTAATTGATCTGCTTATAGGATTTTTTTCAGTTTGTGAGTAGATCCAAAAGAGTTTTGAATTTAACACTACTGAAGGGAATATAATACTACTGATTCGTCTCAACGTTTAATGAAATCTTGAAATTAGCTTAAACAGCCGGACGTGGTGTAGTTATTAAACGTAGATTGCGGATGTCGAAGGCGTAGGCTACGGATGCACTAATAAAAGAGGGTACTGATGAAAGCTTCCCCTAATGCTGGAAATACTTATCTGTCCTTGTCCGCTTTTTTTTAAGCTAATTGGGTGATCATGTCATCAATAGGTGATTTGGAAATAGACTAACTCTAGTACAACACTAGTAGAGCCACCTGTCCGAAAGACACATGATTAATAGGTCGACAGTAATGTCATTCTACAGTACTTGTTTATAATAGAAACATATTGTAAACATCGTATGAGGATGTTTAACACATATAGAGATTGTTTGTTCTTTAAAGTCATCACCCCGCTAGTTTAAGTGGTTAGAATACACGACCGGCAATTGGGAAACTCGGGTTCGTACCCGACTGGGGTTATTTTTCAAAAGGCACAAATAACTGTATATGAATTTCGAAACATTGTATATCTTAGCGCTATGCAACGGAATCAGATTTGAAGGATGTAAGCTTTGTCCCTTTTTGGATGCGAAGGGTTCTAATTATAATTCTACTGAATTTATCTACTGCATCTATCTGGTTATTGTATTCTTGATCATTAAAGTGGTATTTTAAATTTTCAGGCTAGATACAGGTTCTTTTATATACCTATAGAAATTTTATGGGTCCTTAAACTCACTGGATTTATAAAAGTGCTAATAGCTTCTGTTGTAAATTATCGAAATTGTTGATATCTCATCTATTTCTCTAGCTTGTTAGTTGCTTCTCTCACCATCTCACACCCGGTGTCGGTACCTTTGACATGTAACGTTCTACTTCTATTTGCAGTAATTGCGTAAATATAATTTTAATTTTGGTTATGTTATATAATTTTATAGGTAGTTTAGATAAATCTCATACAACAATGTGCGCCCCAGTAACACCTCAACGACCTGGGCTTACGGCATCAACACCAATCAATAGTCCTTTACAGGTAAATTTGCTAAATATTCTTCTAAATCCGAATGAGGCCTCAGGGGTGGATGTTTTATTTTTAGTATTAACAGAAATTGTAAATATCTATTGGCAGAAAATACGGCTTAAATATATTTAACAATTAGTAATTTTTTTTGTTTATTTAACTCGATATTTGCTTATATCACTTGTCAACACTCGATATTGAGAAACATTTAAACATTGCGTTATTTAAACATTGATTAATTTATGCCTCTTTATTTATTTTGTACATACGTTTTCTTTTTACGTGTTCGAAAAGAATGGAACGTGGAAACGTAATGGTTATACAACTACCGATCCCAGTTTTATTTCAAACGGTACCCGAATGGTACCTGAATTTACGCCGAATGTAACCACCAGTATCAGTATGGAACAACTGGATAGTGGTAGCGCTGGAGGTGATAGCATATTAGCGCAAAGTCCGATACGGCCCAGTCCAGAAGCGCGAAAGTCACTTGTTAGGCCGAAGAGTTTGATTGAGAAAGCTAGGATAAATGTTGCGTAAGTTTCATTCATTTCAATTGAATTTTAAAGTTTCGACATTTGAAAAAAATTGAATTTGGATATTTTTATGTTTTAGTTGGTTGGATTCATCGTTGTCAATAATGGAACAAGGCGTTAGAGAGAATGATACATTGTGTCTGAAATTCAAATTTTATGTATTTTACGATTTAAATCCAAAATATGATGCAATTCGTATCAATCAGATCTATGAACAGGCAAAATGGCAGATTTTGAATGAGGAAATTGAGTGTACCGAAGGAGAATCCCTTTTATTTGCTGCTTTACAAGTACTTATTCACAATATTTTACTAAATGAATCCCTTTTTTAATTATTGGCAGATTGGAAGATCTCCAGCAATGTAGGATTGTCTACCTGATAAACAAGATTGTTTCGTAGAAATCTTTGCATGTACAATTTTATTCAACGATTCCCCATTTCTTAACAATTATATATAAAATAAAATATTAGTGAGTAGTATAGCAAATTAATTAATAATAATAATAAGTACAAAAGAACTCGAAATAATCAATCAAAAATCACGCCTAACAACCCCAAGCCCACCCATGACAACACACACACAAAAGAAAATGCAAAAAAACACACACAAAAATCACTCGAAAATGTCCGGAAAACGAGGAAACTCGACTCCGGGAAAGAACAACCCAGCAATCAAAAATCTGTTTAAGTTAACAATAGCAATCACTTAAGAAAATAAACAAAGGAAAGATAAGATACAAGGCAAAGAATTGTGATGAAAATATATAACAAAACAATAGAGTAAAAATGATAGTGGAAGAAGTAATGAAATCATGCTACAACCTACTGACTGCGTGTCTTTTAAATACAATAAAATACACATCAGTATCTAGATTAAGTTTATTAATGGATGATAGTCCACGGTTAATAACATTATTGAAAGTATAATTCACATCATGAAATTCAATATAGAATGCTCTACCGTGTCTTAATTGTCAGTACGGTGATTTATAACCAATTTTAGCTAGCAGCTATGGACAATTTATTAGGCCGTTAATCAATTTATACATATAATATACATCACTTATTTCCTGCCTTTGTTTTAAGGAAGGTAGATTCAAGACGTTTCTAATTACAATATAATTATGATCGTGTATTACGATATTCAATTTAAAAGCGCAGTATCTTAAGAATTTAAAGTGCAGTAGACCCGGCGTAATTCGGCCCGTCAATATGATTGAAGAGGTTGCTTAGTTAATGTATGATTGAATAGATTGTAACTTCGGGCATGGCACCATGACTTGTTGCTTGCTTCGTGTAATGTGTTGTCTGTTTGATTGTCAATTGCGACTGGCGTTTACTTACTGCTGTCGAATTGTAAATTTCATAACGTTACGTTTCGCAATGGCTTTGAGAATCCAAAAGCGTAAGCATAAAACATTAACTATTAAAGAAAAAAAGTGAGATTCTGGACCGACTAAATCGTAATGAATCTTTTACTAAGTTGACAAGTGAGTAGCCACGTGTAGGACGTTACACAATTTATGATTAGAACAGGGAAGACCAGATTAAAAAGAGCAGCGAGAATATTCAAAAGTTTGTGTCTACCACTGACTGTGGACCAGGCAAGAGACAATCACTCAAGAAAGCTGATCATCTAGAGGTGGAAGGAGCTTTGTGTATGTGGTTTCTTCAGAAAAGAAACAGGTATCATATATTTCTGGAGCCATATTGGCGTGTAATACCTAACAAAACGTTTGTTTCATATAATAAAAATCTGTACCTGGACGGAAAGTGAGCAAAGAATGTGTAACTATATTACCCTTTGATAACGCTTCGGGCACAAGTGACTACGCCAAGTTACATATACATATGTATTGATTTACACCAATATGTAGGTAGTTTTTAAGTCCTACGGCCATTGTGTTAATGACTTAATAATAATATAAACCTTGTGTTGTCTGTTGTTTGTTTAATTCACGAAGTTCCATATTGTATAGTATCGATTTGATCTCACCATTTTTATAATTTGTCGGATTTTAGGTACTCCCTTCAAAACGTTCCGGACTACAAGGGGTCGGTTACAGCAATCTCTAGCCGGATTAATTTTATAATCCGACACCAGTTTTCAAAACATTTGTCGAATTACCGTGGATCTGCTGAACATAGACTGACATATCTTGTTACGAGGGCAGCTGTTTTTAAGTTTCTACAAATGAACATTAGATGGCGCCATTAAGATGTGACATTTTCATAAAACTTGGCTGATTTCTGAGATGTACTCAGAAATCAGCCAAGTTGTTGGGTTTATAAGTTTACAATAATCAGTTTTATAAAAAGCTGAAATTTAACGTGAAGGCTTTTCTTTGATGATAATGCACGATTTTAGTAAAGGCTCAGTAACAAGATAATTTAAGAACAATGTCTCAAATCGCTTCATTTAATTTTTGGTGCTGAAGTCATTAGAAAAAACTGTTTACAATTGGTTTACAGAATTTTGTCGTGGTTCCGTCAGTACTAAATTTCATATAAGCAAATAAAAATAAATATATACAATGAATACTATCATATTTTAATTTTAATATTAACATTACTTAAATGATGACAAAAAAATCAAAAACTATCAGATAAAGCAACTAAAATCAATACCGTATTTAAAGAATATAAAAAAGTATGTGTGTGTGTGTGATATTCTCCGCGGGGAGTGTAATATCTGTTTAAAAAAAGGATGGTAGTACTTATTCAGTGCCGTACTAAATGCGGCAAATGGTATTATAGAAGATGTACAGGATTGTCAAGTAAAGATTCAATAAATTCCATAAAAAACATTCAAAATGAGGATCAACTCATAGAAACCCATGAATGAAGATGAAGAATCCACACTCTCAGACTCTTCGGCTGAATCAAATAGAACCATCCATAGAAAAGTCTACAAAATCAAGGCACGTATACTCTACATGATATAATGGACAGGTAAATAATTCTGGAAAATAAGTATGATATACTATTCTCAAACATATAACACTAACACAAAGAATATAAAAAAAAGTCAGTGAAGAATTACGTCAAGTTCAAATAGTAAAAGGGAACCTCTAGATGAGGAATTCCTCAACGAAGTCAAAAAGAGAGGAGTAGAAATATAATGATCTATAATATTCCTGAAAGTCAAGCAACCTCCCTAGAGGAAAAAATCAGGGACGACACAAACCGAATTTTTAGCACAAAGGAAGTTTTTAGCAATAATAATACAAACATGCATTAGAAATAATGCATTAGAAAAGTTCTACGATGCAGTCGAAAAATCCTATAAAGGTTATAACTAACACCGGAGACACAGTAAGAAATATCTTAAAAAAATCCATATTGCAAAACAGAAACATACAAATAGCAGCAGATATAAATAACAGGTAGACACTTTAAATAACGAATTAGATCAGAGACGGCATAATGACCAAAATCATCTTACTATAAAATATCTGAACGGCGTCCCAAAAATAGTTAATGAAACTCTAAACAATCGCTCACACCAGTTAAACTAAATAAGCCCCTATCAATATATTGTCAAAATACAGGCGGAATAAGAACGGAGTTATCAAAATTTAAACAGGCAGTTACATGTACAGACTTTGATATATTAATTATAATCGAGAGTTGGCTAAATCGAAACTACAGTGATGCTGGGACTAAATTGAAAAATTATAATGTATATAGACAAGACCGCAGTGACATGAAAAGAAAAAACGAGGAGGTGGCATTCTCATAGCAGTTCATAAATCATTGCTATCTAGCAAAATGATTGTAATAAGTAATGTGGAACAACTCTTTATTTCCATTTCATGAAAAAAACGAAACAATAATAATAGAAGTATATAGACCCCTAATTCTCCCCTTCAATTATATGAATATCTTTGCAATACCATCGAAGATCTGGCAATTAATAATGTCAACACTAAATTCTATATATTCGGAGACTATAACCTTCAGAAACTAATTGGTTTCCAAAGGACAATGAGGATATTTCATCGACAAGAACACGTTTCCTCTCACTCCGAATTCGGAGAAAGCATCAGTACTAATAGATACGTTCTCATACTTAAACTTACGACAATGCAATGAAATTCTTAATGAGAGGGGCGTGTTTCTCGATTTAACATTCTCAAACTTACAATATCACAAGCAAGACACAATCTTTGAAACAGTATTCATTATGTCGGGTATGAGAGTAGAATAAAAATTGGAAGTCCCAACTGTTTGAATTATTGGTCATCGGTTCGTGACTTTACCAATGTTGACTATATTTCAGATAACGATTACTTATCATCAGTTAACTGGATAGAACACTTGAATCCCTCAGATTTAACACGGCCACATGCTACACCATAATTTATCATTGTATAGATATTTATGTACCAATTAAAAAAAGTTAAACACACATATTTCCCTCCATGCATGAACAAAATAAGCTTGAAAAACTGATAAATAAAAATAAGAAAAATTAGCACACAAAAAATATAAAGAAAGCAAATCCGAAGCAGATTATGCCACTTTTACGAATCTCAGAAAAGAGTGTAAACTTAATAGTAAAGAAACCCACGAACACTATACTACACAAATTGAAAGAAGCATCGTACAAAAACTCGAAAAATTCTGAGGTTATGTAAAGGATAACAGGAAAATGTTAAGACTGCTTGAAGATCAGTAGAAACAAATTATTTAACATACCAAAGATTCATATTAAACACATTTCACCAAAAAGCTGCGTATACTCCGTATACACAGACTTTTCAAAAGCCTTTGACAATATGAGTCATAGGGTATTAATTAATAAATTAAGGTCCCTATGAATAAGCGGAAATATATTACAACGGATTTACACTTTTATAATGTCCAGCACACAATTTGTAAAGATCGGGGATGGTATTTCGTCTGAAATGAAAGTAACATCAGGAGTTATTCAAGGCTCACATAGTGGACCATGATTCTTTAATTTATTCATAAATGACATAAAAATAGTCTACACTACACACTCCAATTTCCTGTTGTTCTCAAACGATCTAAAAGTTTTTAGGACAATAACATCTCCCCACGATATAATGATGTTTCAAGAAGATATTAATATCTTTAACATATGGGTCCATAATCAATTATATGTTAACCCAGAGAAATGCTTAATAATGTCGTTCAGTAGAACAAATACTAAATTGCCACCAGAACAACACATAAACAACAACAGTCTAAAAACTGTCAACCAAGTAAAATGATCTAGGTATCATTTTAGACCCATATAAATTTCATTATGAATAAATGTGTACAGTCATTGGGATTTATCACAAGATTTAGTCATAACTTCAATCCGTCAACATATAAAATATTATATCTATCTCTAGTATGCCCTATACTGGAGTTTGGTAGTTGCATATGGTCGCCTATTTATAAGAAAAATATCACAGCACTAGAACAAATACAGAATAGATTTTTTTAAAAGAATAAGATTCAATTTGGAACTACCGAATAGCTCAACAGCACACTTCATGCGAGTTTATATAGAGTTGCAAACATTAGAGCATAGACGTAAGGCAGCAGTATATGTATGTTATATAAAATAATGAACGGTCTAGTAGACAATATAGAACTAGTTAGTAAAGTAAACATAAAAATACCACATGTAAATACAAGGAACAACAGCCTGTTCTATCTCGAACACAGTGTGACTAACTATTCAAGTCCTGAACCAATCCGTACAATGATGGTAACAGCAAATCTTATCCCTGATAACATAGATTTGTTCAACATTTACATACATAAACATAAACAACATAAACATACATCTTACATAAGACTATGTAAGATGTATGTTTAAAACTTATAACTGTATAGACCTTCAAAGGGGCAATTCCCATAAATAAAGCATTTATTTTTTTCGTGTAGGTCGATCAAAATACGTTAATGTAGAACGACAGGTATTTTTATTTCATCAAGGTTTTGAAATGTGGGCGTAGTGATAAAGATATATTTCTCCCTTTAATATTTATTTATGGTGCTATTAATCAGACACTGTATTCTCGCACCATTAATTATGGAACTCTTGTCTATTTGAGACTATAAACGGCCTCGACTATAAACGGCCATAGGTTTGGTTTCGCACAATGATAAAGTACACAAAATAATAATAAAAGAATAAAATCACTAATCTGCTTTAAATCATCTATTTAAAAAAGAGTAATCATTTATTCTGCTGACGATAATTCATCAAAGGATCGACAAATGACCAGTGCGAATAAAAATGATATTGATTCACATTTAATCTAACGCAATAAATATCGATACGTACACAATTGAGTTTTCCACTGATATGAAAATAGATATATAATTTTCCTAAGAACATGAAAGAATTTATTCGATCACTATCAGATCATTTCACAAATAGTAATAGACTGTGCGATGAATATTTATTATTGAGAATATAGGTTTTGCTTCTAACGATACAATTCAATTAAACATCCACAAGAAAAAACTTTATTAAATAATCTTTCCTACTTACATCGTTGCAGGATTCTTCATAATGCACTCTATTTGATATACGGTTTTATTACACGAACGTGAATGTACTAGTAATTAATTTGAAAATGTACTAAGTACTTGTGAGAGCAAAATCGCTGCGAACAATGAGCGACCTCAGAAAAATAGAATGGCGTGAGGTATTTAGATTTTAGATGTTAACACTGAACTGGAACTGCTGAAAATGGCCAAAGACCGCTCTATATATAACATCCTCGAAAACATAAATTGACGCTCGGTGGCAAAGCTCACAAAGAGGGGAACTTTTGTACGCGGCCAAGCACTGGGCTTGCGAGAATAGTGTGCTTTCTCTGACTATTTAATATCTATTTCTCTCTTGCTTTAAAAGTCTAGAACTTACTACTCGCCGTAAGTATGGTTTTCGATTCCAGGCCCGAGGCGAACCGAAGAATTGCGTAGTCTAATGACTGAACGTTTCCCAACTGTGGGGCTGAATGGCCATGCAAGAATTGTAGTGCGTGAAGCGTCTTACGACGTACCTTTTATAGTATTGGATGATTAAATCCTAAGAAGCTTATGAGTAATCGCCCAAGAACGTTTGTCTCGTTATTAAATGAAGCGTTTTCTCTAGGTATCAGTAGAATTCAATTTACAGTAGAATTTTATTTACTGGATTCATTTCTTCTAACATGTTTTTGGTTTAATATTTAATTAATTATAACGTTGATATTGAAGTCTTTACTGTTTTAATTGCGTAGCCATTTCTATCGTTACAATATCGTTAAATATAGACATTATTGGGCACATCTAAGTTTGATTTTTCATGATCTTTTAGATGTGCGAAAGATCTGTTGTTGGATTCCGCATAATTTTACCAAAAGAAGGCAAGTATCAATTGGTTTAAAGCTATGCTCAAAAAATTGTACCGATAAAATTGCCGTATGCAAGATAGTAACAGGTGACGAATCTGAAACTACGGGTCTGAAACTAATCGAAAATCAACCATTTAGGTGTTCCAAGATGAAACCGAATCCAACAAAAATTGTTTGTCTGTGAAGCACTTCAAAGCAAATGAAACCCCAATAATTTCCTAACCTTGTAGGTAATAGAATTAATATGTTCTTTAAACATTAATATGGAATCAAAGATAATACTAAGATCCCTAATCGATTTAACATTAAGAATAAACTGGTCGCCAAATTTGTAGTCATAAATATTGGGATTATGATTTTTAGAGAAACAAATATAATTGCATTTTTTAATATTCAATTCGAGACGGTTCAAAACTGTCAATCTAAAAATCTCTTTAAAAAAATCAGATTGTTGTAGATCCAACTAGTCATTGGGGCAGCTTATCTTTTTGACAATTTTAATGTCATCAGCAAGGCAATATTGTTGACGAATAAGTTGAATAGCATTGGAGAGCAATGTCCACTCTGAGGTACGCCTGATTTCACAATAAAGGGCTCTGAAATATAGTTCCGCACCTTAACCGATTGCAACCTTCCAACAGTACCAAAACCCAAGCCAGACAATTTTTGTAACAATATTTCATGGTACTCTCTGTCGAATAGTATAAAATGCATCAACGCAGGACCCGGGCTCCAAGCATTCAACAGATATGTTTTGTAAAATGGAAAGATTTGAACGAGTAGATTCGGATACTACAAGATTTTTGGAAGACCAGATTAGATGATCGTTAATTAGACTATCGAATATTTTTGGAATTTTCGATTGCTTACATACTCCTCTATAATTAGCCATGTTCACCTATTACCATTTTTATAACTGGGAACAATGTAACTATTTTTCCATTTAGAAGAAAAGTATTTGTCATTTAGCGAGAGATTGAATAACAACGTTAGCCGTCTGCATAATATATAAGCACATTTTTTTTTTATAAAAAAAAGCTTGGAATAAAGTCAGAGAAGCTGTTAATTAACAGAGTTATTTAATCCAAGACTTCAAAGGAAGATATGGTTGGATAGCTGATATCAAACTGCTTGCTATAAATAACATTAGGGCAAAGACCCGTTGCCAAGTCCTAATTCTGCTAGACTGTAGCAAAAAGTCCACCAACAATGTTACTATATCATTCACTGCTCGCCTTAATTGAATTCTAGTACATATTATGAAGGAGTATTAGAAGTTTTTGTGTCTTGTATGAACTGCCAAAACAATTTGGGATTATGGTTAATGTCATTATTCAGATTTTGCAGATAGCTGGCGTAGCATTGTCTTTATAAATCTCAACACTGACTCCTTAGATTAGAACATTCAGTATAGTCTTTATATCTTTCCGATTCAATATAAGTACATAGTATGTATTTTTTCTTTTCGGTTACAAGAGATATTACCTATGGACTAAACCAACTAGGAAAGTTGGACGTAACAATTTGTTTACTTTGAACAAATCCATCAATTGCAGAATACAAGATATTGTAAAAGATATGAATAGCTAACTCCATGTTAGTATTATAAAATACTTGCTCCCAATTTATACCAGCTATAAGATTATTAACACTAATCAAATCGGCACGTTCCAATTGAAAGAAAACTGATTCAACAAAAGGTTCTTTACTACATTGGTTTTGCATGATTTCATTATTTGAAAGCAGTAAGCTGGAGATGTATTGAAGAAGGTAAAAGTATATCATCTGCCAGTGAACACCTGAAATCTGGAATGTTTGAGAAAACTAAGTCTAAAAATTTTAATTCCTTGAACATACACTCATCTACGCGTATTTCAAAAACCACTCTTTTGGACTTCAAAACGGGAACGCCAAATTTTTTATTATATTTCCTGATTTTAGAGTAAAATTCATATTTATGGATGATATATGTGTAATAAATTACAGTTACAAGCAAATTTACAAGCGTCAGATTGGTTACATAGCATACGTCCAGCTAGTAGTACGGGAAGTGCGACATCTGGAGGCGCTGGAGGTGATTTGTCTTCGAATGATTTAGGAGTTGATGGTACTGGAGGGTTATTGGGACGTGCGAATGATGATGAAATCGATGCGGCTCTCACGGATTTACAAACGACATTGGAGGGTATGAGTGCGGGAACGTCTCGACATCAAGATATTACTCAAGTGCCTGAACTCTATGATGAACTGAGGTTTTTAAAGTGAGCTTTTATCAACATAATTATTTATTTTCACTAGATTATAAAAAATATTGGAACTTTGTGTAGGCCAAAACGATTCACAATCAACTCTTATAAGAAGTATTGGTTCTCCTACCGAGATCTTCATTTATATTTGTATAAAACACGGGAAGAGATGATTCATCATGCATCGCCAGCGTTTTCGGTCAATCTGAAAGGCTGCGAAGTTACACCAGAAGTCAATATCGCTCAGAATAAGTTTATCATCAAATTGGAAGTGCCTAGTGCTGAAGGCATGACTGAAATGTACATTAGATGCGACAAGGTATGTTTAGATCAAATTTCCAAATATTTATTCATTTCAGGAGTACGTTGGAAATAATGTTGGTATTGTTATTTATGTAGATACATTGAAGTTGTAAGTTTCCACAGCTGTGGTTACTTATCAAATCATTTTAATAAATTATTTAGAGTAAACTTTCTTGTCGTCATCACGTTTATTTTTGTTTTTTTTTTTTGAATTGTTAAAAGGAAAAGCAATACGCGACATGGATGGCTGCTTGTAAATTAGCGGCAAAAGGAAGATCATTAGCAGATAGTTCATATGAAATGGAGGTACAGACAATTTTGAATTTACTGCAACTACAAAAACCGGGAGAAAGGCCGGCAATTAGCCTAGATAGATTGGATATTTTGCCAGAGGATTATGTCGCGCAGAGATATGCCAAAAAATTAAAAGGAAAGGTAAAACGTTGCATTCTCGTTTCTAAAATCATAAATTTTATTTCTTCCTATCTGCAGGATTATGTTTAATTAATCCATTATTAGTTAATATACGGATTAGTTTCATAGTAAAGTTTTAGGAATCTTTCGGCATACTTATTTCTACTACCACCGAGAAATAATGCATCTCTAATTTAAGTGATTAAAAATGTCATCAACTGTTTTATGTTACCGATTGGTCTCAAAGTTTTTATTGTTAGAAAAAATGTCTCTAACAATAAAAACTTTGCGTTATAATTCTACGTTAAGAAAATTTAGAATTAACGTAATGATATTGCATTAATTCAATGCAAAGATATTAGTAAAATTTTAAACATAAAATTTGATTCGGCTTTCAAGGTTGTTAATTAACATTTATTTAAAATAATTTTCAGGTTATCCAACGTATTCTTGAAGCACATGCTAATGTAAAGGACATTTCCCTCATAGAAGCGAAAATGAGCTATATTAAAGCGTGGCAATCGTTGCCCGATTATGGTATTACACTATTCGTTGTTAAGTTTTTAGCTTCGAAGAATCCGAAAGAGGAACTGTTGGGTGTTGCACACAATAGAATCATGAAAATGGATATCAATAATGGCGATCACTTAAAAACTTGGCGATATAATACGTTAAAGGTGAATATTTAGTTGACTTTTCAATATTATCATTTAATTTTGCTGATTTACTACTATTCTAGATGGTGTGATAAGTATTAAATTTGAAATTGCAATAGGCTAGCTAGAGTTTAAAAATATAAATGTTAAAAAAAGGTTTTCTTCATGTATTCATTCGATACATATAGAAGGTGATGAGGAAAGTTTTTGGCGAGTGGTTGAGAGGCTGAGAGCAGTTGAGTTTTTCGTTGATACAATATTTGATTATTTACAAAAATTTGTGGACGTGATCGCCATCCCATCTTTCACAAACTGGAAATAGTTCGTTTTATTATATTTTGCATAAAACAAAGCTGATAGTTTTGACTGTCATCTTATAACCGGTCTATTAAATTCAATTAGCACAAATGTTGTTTAATGTAACTAGCCTACCCTATAATTTGCCTACTGTATAAAACGCCTACCCATGAATTCCCCGGCCCCCATATTTGTCTACGGCGCGGACAACTCCACTTTCGAGGCTCATGGCGATCGTTCTAGGCTGTGCCCATTCTAGATTCACTTTAGGAAAATTTCTTAACAGGACTTAACAAATTTCCCCTGTTCTCATATTCGCCTACGGGCTTTGGCGACTTTTGGGAAATTCTAATAGGGCTGTCTGGCGCGCGGAGCTCGAATTTAAGGACACCTTTCAATCATTAATTCATGAAAATCAAAAAATTAATATACAAAGGTTTCCATTATTTGCGTGCAGTTCTAGTTAGGCCCGCAGCGCAAAGAATTCAATCTATAGAATTTTGATAACAAAATTATAGCGTTGCCTGGAATTTGCTTTGCGAAAGATATGACAATAAATGTGTTTTAATAAACAATCATCTTAACGCGCTTTTTAGTTTGAATAAAATGTCGAAAAAATCTTCAGGGGCACTTCGTGAAATCGTAAACTCCGTATATCAAAGAATATACGTGCTTTAAACATATTAAGGGTACCGACAGAAAATTGGGACCTTATAATTATCTATTTCATGACACACAAGTTGGATTCGACTACCCCACATACTGACAGGGCCATCGTAGATAACGAGTTACAATCGTGTTTTCTAACCACAAAGATGTTCAATAAGTTAGGACTACCGGTTATTGAAACACGAAGAACCATAATGGGTATAAATCTGAACTCATTGGTTTCGAATAAGCGATGTGAACTTACATAACGCTAAATTGTTGCGTGATAGATAATATAAGTGAACATTTACCAGCTAAGGCGTTTGAAATTGGCAATTTTAAACTCATACATAAAGCTAGCTGATTCTAAGTATAATGTACCATCGGGTGTAGATCTCTTAATTGGCGCTAATAAATTCTACGAGATTCTCTGTGTCGGTCAACAGAAAATACCAATAACAGATGTTATGCTCCAAAAGACTCGATTGGGATGGTACTTTATTGGGGTAATAAAGTCCTCGAAATAAAACTATTTGTAAGTTTGTTAAAAATATGGACCTTGAACAGCAATAAATGACAAAAGTTAGAAAAGTTTTGATTGCAAGAGGAAGTGTATGGATCTTCGAAAGATCTATTAGTTGACGATGTTCAATGTGAGCACATATTTAAAGATACCGTTAAGCGCAACGAAATATGGAGATTTGTGGTTACTATACCCTTTAAGAAATTAGTTAAATTACTAGGTGATTCAGAATATATGGCTTGCAAACGTTTTCTTAATTTGGAACGTAAAAGTAGTTATAGTAGTTTTATGTCAGAGTATGATTGTATGGGACATATGACGAGAAAGTTATCTATCCAGACAAACCTTCGTTTCTATTGCCACATCAATGTGTGAAGGAAGAAAAAGTGACTACAAAGCACCGGTTAGTATTCGACGACTCAGAAAAGTCCAGTTCTGGCTACTCATTGAACGACCTGCAATATGTCGGACCAACGTTACAACAAGAACTGTTTTGTATTTTGCTTAGATTCCGGAATCATAAGTACGTTGTTACGCTGTTATCTATCTAAACATAAACAGATAACAACGTTCACACAGACACAGGTTCACATAGATATTAGTGAACCCGGATCAACGTTTGCAAACAATGTTGTGAAGGGAAAATCCAAATTTGCCCATTAGTACGTATTATCTTAATACGGTACCTTTTGGACATAGCCCTGACATATTAGGTGCTTTGGACAGTTTAAATGATGCAAAAAATTCTTTCATGTTTGGAGACCCCTCAATTACAGAAACCCTAGGGCTATACTGGTTCGACGAAGCAGATTTGTTGAAATATAAGATAGCTCCCAATGAAAATCTTAGGGTAACAAAGCGAAATATTTTATTTGAGGTTGCTCGCATATTTGATCCTCTTGGCATGCTAAGTCATGTGTTATTCTGGCAAAAATTGTGGACGCTTGCGCTATCATGGAATGAATCGGTCCCAATGTTCTTGGTTAAATTTGCGTGACCAACTAACAGAATTACATAAAGTAGGAACTCCTACGCATGTTTTGATAGATAATCCAGTCCACACATAATTGCATGGTTTTGCGTATATCTGTCTAAAATCGCATGGATGCTGTATTCATACGCGTAGTATGTATGCGGAAGGAAATGTGCAGGTTTCATTGCTGTGTGCTAAGACCTGGGTAGCTCCATAAAAGGCGTTAATCATTCGGTTAGAATTATGTGCATCAGCAATGTTGGTTCAATTGATGAGCAGAGTAAATAGAACTCTGAAATGTAGACCTGATAAAATAATTTGTTGGTCAGATTCTACAATCGTGTTGCATTGTATTAAAATGAAGTCCAATTCATTACAAACTTTTCACAAACAGGGTTTCGAAAACCAAAGTTTTACTAAAGGTAATGATTGGCGGCATGTTCGTTCGGAAAATAAGGTAGCCGATATCTTATCTCGCGGATGTATGCCAAATGAACTGTGCAATACAATTTGGATGACTCGTCCAAGTTGGTTCCAATTGGACGAGGATGAATGACCAGCGTCACTAGTGTCACATGAAAGTGACACTCGAGAGACCAAGAAAATGACCAAGAAAGTATTTGGCGAGGCTAATTCGGGTCGTAGCATATTGCTTTAGATTTGTCTGCAACGGTGGGGTGTAGAGTAGCGAGCGTACATAATTTGAATATAGAAGAAATTCATAAGGCACTAAACAACATAGTATATTTGGCTGAGCTGGATGTGTTTAGCACAAATATTGATCATTTGCGTAATAGGTTAAAGACGTTTATCACCATCCATTGATAAACATGGATTATTAAAGGTACGTGAGCGTATTCACCAGTTGTATTTTCAATACCAAAAGAAACATCCACTCCTGCTTGACGGTAAACACCCATTAGCAAAATTATTAATGCTAATGGGTGTTTACCGATTCACGCCCCTCCACAGCTTTCTCTTACTAGTGTGCGTGAAAGATACTGGATTTTAAGTCACTGTTTAGGAAGGTAGTACATGAATGTGTTAGATGTTTTCGCGCGAAACCAACTGAAATCAGTCTAGCAATAGATGATCTACGCGAGAAAGATTACAGCGTACCCTTGTATTTCTGAATGTTCAAACTGACTTCGCGGGGCCAATATTCATAAAAAATGGTATTGGTCGCAAAGAAAATTCTATAAAGGCGTACATTTGTCTATTTGTTTGTATGAGTACAAAGGCCATACATTTAAAAGTGGTGATAGGTCTTTCTACCGATCTATTTATAGCAGCCTTGTGACGAGTTTGTGCAATGTGTGGAAAGCCAACAAATATTTACTCGGACAATGGTTCTAATTTTGTAGGAGCAAGTTCTGAATTGCGTGAAGTAGTAAGGTTTTTAGATAATTCAAAATCCGATCTTCAAGCATCTGCAACTAAGGAAAGCATAAATTGGCATTTTTTCTGTCCAGTTGCTCCTCATTTTGGAGGATTATATGCAGCAGAGATTAATTTTATTTAAAAAGAGTTGTTTGTAGGTCGCTTCTCACATTTGAACAGATGTGTACTGCACTTTCACAATTCGAAGCAGTACAAAACTCTCGTCCTTTAACACCTTTATCATCGGATGCAAACGACATGGATATACTTACGCCGAACATTTCTTGATTGATCGTCGCCCAACGTCAGCACCAGATTTGACCCATGGCCGATTGGAAGCTTATCGAAGTTCCAAAAATACAACAGACACAACAACACTTGCGCGTTGGTGGTGCAAAGAATATCTATTAGAGCTGCAAATAAAGGCCAAATGGTACAAGGGCAACATGAAATTGAGAGTAGGGACAATGGTCTTGATAAAGGAAAACAACTTTGTAACAGAGAGGGAGCCATAAAATCGCAATAAAACCGCATGCCGACGACTTTGGATTTAAGAAGAGGAAAAAAAAAGACAGTACAAATAAATCGTTTGACTCCGTAACAAGTTGCGTGAACATAAGAATCGAACATTTCATTTATCCTTCATTTATACCGCTACATATATTCGTATAGTCAATTGTTATATCGTTTTATTATTAAATACATTTTTTAAAAACAATAAGTTGTTAGTTATTTGGATGAGAATAATTCGTAGCATGGAATTATACTTTACACTATTAAAGAGTGTGAGGTTCCTCAGCACATACAGATGTCCATTTTAAATTTAATATTGAAAAAGCAACCATAATCCATGTTTTTTTACTCAAGAACTAGCTATGATAAAAATTTGAGGCTGCTTTAGAGATGGATAAATTCGTAGTAAAACACTTTGTGTTTTATTTCCCGCTTCATCTGAAGCTGAGATATTTATATATAAAAGAGCATGACTTTCCTTTTTCGCTAGAATAATTATTTGTACGAAAGGTAATGAATTACTTTTTCTTGTCTTTATTTATAGGCGTGGAACGTAAATTGGGAAGCCAAATGTATGATGACACAATTTGAAGAAGAGAATATAATGTTCAATTGTCTATCGGCGGATTGTAAAGTTATGCATGAATTCATCGGTGGTTATATTTTCTTATCAACGCGTTCAAAAGAAGCAAATCAAACATTAAACGAGGAAATGTTTCATAAATTAACCGGCGGGTGGTCTTGAATGGACAGAAAATCGAATGATTGGTTATACGCATTTGCTTTTCGTATATTTTTATTTTATTATTTTTTGTGGGCTATTTAATACATGTTTTATTGAAAAGTTTTTAATTCGTGCTTAAAACAAATTTGGAATAAACTAAGTGGATAAGCAATACTAACGTTTTCTTAGTTTATCTAAAACGAGGACGGGACGATAATTGCTTAGCTTCACAATAAATAGTTTTTTACATAATTTCTGAAAAATTCTTTTCCATTAATCTCAAAATTAATCTTTGACCCATCGCGAAAGTTACTTTCTTCAAATCGCACAAAGTAATTATCTACAGCGATTTTGTGTAAAGTGTGTACCCATATGAAAAACTTTAATTTTATTTAGACTAAATTCTTTGACAGCAACGCAACGCCTGGACAATAGAACAGGAATTATTATTTTATCAATTATTAACCAAATGTTTTAATTATTTTATCGAATTAGATATATTATTTATTATATTAGTTATGTTCGTTTTGATAAACCTGTTTAATAGTTTTGAAACATGTTGGAGTAATTAGTGCTGAGATCTGTATTAAAAAATTTAATGGCAGCACCTCTCTATAAGTAATAATTTATAAATAAAAATAAATGAATTCTATAATGTAGTCATGCAGATGAATGTTAAGCAATTCTCCCCTTGTTCTCCTATTTTAGTTCAGAATAATTTCGTGTGAAATATTGTCTATGACGAGAAGTATCAGATATGAATTTTGTATAATTATTCTCATCTGAAATAAAGTTTCCTAACTTTATTTCAGAAGGGTGATACTAAACTGCCTTAATAGTACGCACAATTATATACAAATGTACAAGAGAAATATTTATATATTCATTTTGATGTTTGTAAATGTCTAACAAAGTTATAGATAGATTTATATTTACAATGTTTTGTTCGTTTTGTGTAACATACCGGTACTAAGCTTATAAATAATTAAGATTTATATAATTTAATGATTTAAAACTCGTATTGTACCAATATGTCACTTATAAAATATATTATCATCGAAAATTCTTTTTCGTCAAGAACGGTTTCAAAGTTATGGAAAAAAATTAATCTAAACCACATATAAATCCTATTAACTTTGTTAGATCTTTCGATTTATTCAATCATCTGCAAAATAATCAGACTATATTCTACTAGAAATTACCTTAACTTGATTGATGATTGGATTACTATCAAGAATGAATGCAATATCAACAATTATCTCTTTAAAATCTTTTAATTTCATATTAAAAAATTATTTTTATTTGCAAGCTAATGACAATAATTTTGGAAAATGTTATCTGGAAAATGTTATCTTGTTAAAAATAATTAAATCAGATTTTAATATCTCTTTTTCATGTTATAATTCAATTGAATCAGTTAAATAATACTATTAAATACATTTAATTGTTATTTTAAATTCATTTATTGCAGAATATAGTCTGATAATTGAATAAATCGAAATATTTAACAACATTAATTAGATGTATATGTGGTTTAGATTATATAGAATTTTTTTTAATACATACTTGGATAAAGTTTTTTTTGTATTTGGATATCCAAGTTTTTTTTTTTAAAGTGCCAAGAATTTTCTCCGATTGTTGAGTATAAGATTGAGTACTTTATTTTTCGACTTCACGTGGTGCTACAATACTAGATATGTTTTCGTTTTCTTGACCATTTTCTCTCATATGGATTTACGTATTTAAGATCACATGGACTGGAATCGAATGAACTGCAAAATAATACAAATAAGATGACAGACATTAATAAAGGATGAGTCGACATACACAGGTGCCTAATGAAACAGCTACTTGTGAGAGACTCATTTTAATGAAGCCAAGAACTACCCATCAATCTAACTATCTTGATACTTCAACCTAAATGAATATAAGATTGCCACAGATAACAGATTTCCAGATATAAAGAAAAACGACTATGTTCAAATAAAGAAACACAAATCGCAATGCTCTTATCTCTTATTTCTATAAGACATTTTTTATGCGTCTCCAATTTTCTTCTAACATGAGCCACATTTTCTGCATTCTATACAATTTTTCTTTCCTGCAACAGCTTTTATATTATAGTTTGAATATACCAAGGTAGCAAAGAATTATTAGGTACACTGAATGAAGTTTGAAACCACACATATATTCTGATCTTCCAAAAGAATAATTTATGCCCGGAGGGGATACATATGAAGACATACTAAATATAATACAGATAATAATCTGAGAAAATTAACAGACTGCTGCGGTATGACAGATATTCGCAGGATTTGGCTCGGCACGTTTGATTAAACTGTTTTGTGTTTAAGGGACTATTCCTATGTAACTTTTCTTCGTGCTCTAAACCACACGTCACCCTTACATCGATTCGATAAAACTTTCAAAAAAGACAAGCACTGACACTATTAACGGAGAAACTTTACGTTACAAACATTCAGTTTTAGATATTTATTTTGTGGTTTATATGATTTTTAAAAGAAATTAATATATTTTATAATAATAATAACAACATAGATTTATTGTAAAACAAGTCCGAGTAATGAGAGTAATGTACAAATATTAACAGTCGGCCTAAGGTTTTCAGTCTATTTTTTATGTTTGCGTCCAGTAAATAAAAGTTATATTTCAGTTTTTTTAGGCAGAAAATCTTAAATCAAAGTTTACACATTGTGTATTATATTATTTAAAACTAAATGTAATATATTTGAGCAGTAGTTAATAATATTAAATGCAAAATATCGAATTTTAATTTGTTAAAATATAGCTTTGTATAAATGATTTAAAAAATTGAAGTGCTATTAATGTTAATTAATTTTTTTGAAATTATGGTATATTATTACATAGTTCTAGAGCTTTTATTTAAAGAGTAATGTACAAATATTACCCGTATATTACCTAACCTCAAACTTATAATTTTATAATAGTAATAGATTAAAGAAATAATATAATTATGTGAATAATAAATAGATATTATTTAGTTAGCCAACTAAAAATTTAAATATATTGTATTTTGATGTTATATTATCATATTAATAAAATTTTATTAACATTGTATTTTTATATCTTTTATGTACATTTCATATACAACAAAACATCCGCGTCTCTACTATTAACCCTTTGAAAAAGTATACGTTTGAAGATGAACTGAGATTCATACATACAGATACGTTGTCAAGATAAAGGATTTTAGTCAAATGACTGCTTTCATCATTGCAAAACATCAAGAACGTACCCTAGCTTCTATTAAAATCGTCGAAACTACTCACTGAAATTGTTCGTTTTGACAACTTGTTTTTATGTACAAATCACTCGTTTTAAAACTTATACGTTTTCAAATTTCAAAGACTCAACACTAGTGGCGCTAGTCTCTAAACAAATTGTGTTCCTGCTTCTTTTTCTTCTATATATAATTATTTAAGGTCGGCATGCTTTAGCCATACAAATTTTGTTGCATGTTTTAGCAACAAAATTTGTGTTTTATACAAAATGCCGAAAATGTGTCATTCTAGATATTTCCAAAAACCAGATAAGCGGCTGGAAATTTGCATATATAGTTTATTACAGCATACATAAAACTATGTTTATCACATTTGAACGCTTTCCATTAAATGTGACGTGCCACATCCGAAGTTAAACGTTTTTGGCAATATCTTCTGAACAGATCGAAGATTGCAATAAACTTTGTTAAAGAGTGCTTTGGGAAGTTTTTGTTTCCATTTCAATCCACTTTTTTGGCAGATAAGATGAAGATAATAATAACGCACAGGTCTTTTTATCAGGTTAAAGTGCCTGGCAGTGGGTAATAAACTCATTAACATGAAGTTATTTTATTTGTTACATCAATTAATAAACGTTATATAAAAAGGCTATATACTTTATAATGTTTTAAAGGCTATATACTTTTATAATGTTTATAATTTTCTGTCTTTTTTATTCAGTATCGAAAGATCCTTCAATAAAGTGTTAAAAAAAAGAAGCTTTTAGTTTCGACGTAATTTAAACTTGAAAAAGTAAAAATAACTGCGTTTCATCAAAGTTGTAAATTGTAAAAACATGAATACATAATTTCAAGCCTAAAAAAGCTTGAGGAAGAGAAATAAATCTAAGAAACCCCAATTTGATTAATGCATGCAATTGAACATGCTGAACTGATTTTAATCAGTAAGCTTTTTAGTAACACCCTGTATATTTTTATATATTGTGATAGCCCTCATAAAACAGTATTTAGCTCGGGGGTCTAACTTTAAAAGTTCCAAAAATATATTTTTAAGGTATAAAAAAAACCTTAAAGATTCTTTATTGGTAACCGAGATAAATATGCGTTCTTAACAATAGCTAAACAACAGTCAGTTATATCATGGAGCCAGAATGACGTTTCGGTACTTTTGGCAACGAAACGCGTTCTAGGACGTTTTGAAAATATTTGAAATTTTTGGCTTCCGCTATATGAAAGATGGGTCTACGAAACATGAATGACTGCTGACAAAGCAGTCTACGACCTTTTTTAGTGATATTTTAATATTTTTGTACAATTTACTTTTTTATTGCGCCGTGCTTGATGGCATTTTGTAAAACTTTCAAATGCTATATGGCAACGTTGATCAACTTCTAAATAGTATACAGTGGCGCACGGTTCATAGGTAATCAACCGTACGTTGCATTTATTTGGTAATTGTAAAATAATTAAGTTGATACATTTCCTAAATTATTCATAATGTCAACAGTTATAGAAGAAACTTTTACGTCATTCCAAATTCAGGTCGAGATTGAACAAGAACTGCGCGAGGTATTGTTTTTTGTAGTTTTGAGGTTATAAGCATATTTAAATATATTGTTTTAGCAAATAAGAACTGTTGTTAAAGCATTGGAACATTCAGCCAGAGATATAATAAACAGTTTACAAGTGATTCATTATGAAAATGTCATCACATCAAGTATAATTGAAATTTAATTTATATTTTTATAGGCATTGTTTATATACTAATATAATCCATTCACTGCTTATTCTAAGATTTCATACACCGGTGTTACGTACATTTTAGGTGTTTTACAAATAGAACTTTTCTATTAGCAATATAGCAAAACAATTTGCACTAATTAAATTACATTTCAACTAATTTAAGGCATGCTTGAATTTTTCATAAATTTCCTAATATACACAAAATACCATTTTGGTACCTGACTGATGTACTAAAAAGGTACTCGACGTGGTACCAATTTGGTGCTCAAGAGAGAGTTTTTTATGCATTCCATTGCCAATAAAATTGTACAAATAATGCACCTATTTGATACCTTTGCTGCAATCAAAGTATCGAAATTATATTCCTAAAAAGTATCTATTGCACCAAAACGGTGCCATATGAGGCATTGAAATTGTACGAATAATGTGCCAACATCTTGCCTTTATTGTACCAAAAAGCTGCCACTAGAGGCATTAAAAGTGTAGCAATAAGATGAAAAATTTATGCCTTTATTGCCCCCAAAAAAAAATTTAAATCAAAAATAATTTATTCAAAGTGTATCTGCGAAATCGTTGCCTAGTATACCTAGTTCTTATTTTATATGAAATTGTTTCATCTAAACATGTTGATTTAGAGCAGGAGTAGCTAATCTTCGAGTCATGTATTTTGCGATGGATTTGGATGTTATTTAAGAATTAGTTATCTTACAAGTTGTTTTTGATATCTATATGCGGCTTTTTGCAGATATTATATCATTAAGGCACCCGGGTGTGAATTTGGATTGAGTAAGCTAAGCCTGATTTAGGCCCGCTCGTAATTGAAATTTGTACTTTCATTTGATTTTATGTTCAACTATTGATTTGTGTATAGTTGATGTTCAACTGTGTATAGTTGATTTTATGTTCAGTTTTACTGATTCTGATTTAAGATAGTTTTATAATGAGAATGATGTCTAAAAGTATTATTTTATAGTAATTAATTTATATTATATAATTTTAAATTCATAGTCGTTAAGGCATATGAACTTATTGTATCCGAATAAACAGTGAATAAGGTATACTTTTTAGTTCCACAGTCATGTTTAGAAGCAAGAGAATTGTTCGAAAACGTACGGAACGGATTTAGGTCTTTAGCTCAAATTATTCCTGCAGGACAATACTACCGTTATAATGATATGTGGAGATTTGTTACTCAAAGATTATGCTTTCTTGCTTCCTTAATTATATTTTTAGAAGTAGGCACTTTACTCTCAAAAACTATCGCCGCTGAAATCTTAGGCGTAAACGATAATAGTGATAATGGATTTCATTTGGATTTGGAAGATTATTTGATCGGAATTTTACTATTGGCTTCTGAACTGGTATATAAATCACAAAAAAAGAGCGAGTGAGAATATAATTTAAATGCGCAAACTTCATTTTCCTAGTGTTTTCTTTGATTCTTGAAAATGTATCAGTTTAACTGTTGAAAATTACAGAAGTACTGAGATTGCTATTTTTCTGTATACTTTCACTCGCTTATTCGATAATAATAAGTATAAATGATTGTAATTTGAGTTGACTTTTGAAATTTGCTATAAAGTTAGCCTAAAATAATATCTAGATATATAAAATTTAATTGTCAACCTTGAGATGTTGCTAAGCTGACAATGTCTTCTACACTGGTAAAACTCCCATCAAGTGTTGTAAAGACACACTAAGCACCCCTTTGTGTACTTAATGGGATAACAATTGAAATAACGTGTATCTCGTCACCTCCACATATATTGATAAACAGTCACCTCTTATACAGTGCTTTTATTTGATTAAAAAAATATATTTCCTTATTTTATTTGCACTAAATACATAATTTTTATATTTCTTAAATACATTATACTATTTATTTTTATAGAGCAGATTTGCTGTTAATTCAGTCACAAACGGTGATTATGGTAGACCGATACAAATATCAAAGTTTGTTGGCGATTTGAATGCTGGATTTCGTACGTTGAATCTGAAAAATGATTCTCTTCGTAAAAGATTTGACGCTTTGAAATACGATGTAAAGAAAATTGAAGAAGTTGTTTATGATGTCTCAATTAGAGGATTACTTAATCAACCACAAGATACCGAAACTAACGAATAATAACTTACTAAATAAATTTGCTTATTCACAAAGTGTTATAATTAACTAAATTACGAAACAATTAAAATATTTTTTAGTTTATATTAACATCAAGTTTTTAATTAGTTATTATTAAAGAAACAAAGTACTTGACTTCCTTGTCTTTTACATATTTTTCAAATTATTTCAGATTGTGTAATTAACGTAATTTCCTACAGGTGGCGTTTATAAATTTGCTGTATTTTGTCAAGAGATGGTGCATTATTAAAGCTTCGCATGTTTTACAGATACCTTATATTTGCTTGAAAGGTATTTCTAATATAAAAATTAAATTTATGGGGAGATAGAAAGTCACGAAAGAATTGCGCATGGTTAAAAAATATGTAGCAGATGATTCATCACATGTTTGAGCGACGCGACTAGCTGTTAACGGAGAAGTTCATCTTCTTCTTCAAAAATTTTTTTGACCTAGACCTTTTTACACGTTTTCACATAAAAAAACTATAGTCAAGATTTTACGAAAATTAACAGAAATATGATTAATTACACTATTAAATCACATAAATTACACATTTTATTGGTATTGCCATTATTATCCGTTGATTAAATTTTTATTTAATTTAGTTATGTGGTTGGAGCTACCATTTTGTACCTTTA
>WYDF02000007.1:161434-178798 GCA_009867245.2 Adranes taylori
ACCAAACTACACACGCCTACAGAACGAGACACATAAATTATACCTATCCGAAACACAGATTAAATATTACACAAGACAGACTGTACGCCTCGATGAAATTATTCAATGCCTTACATCAAAATATTAAATTAATAAGAGATAGAAATTCATTTAGAAACAAATTAGTCATTTATCACTATGCAAAATAGAATCTTATAAATTGGACGACTACTATAAATACTTCCAGCATAATCAAATTCATCACACTATTACTAATTGAATATGATCACTAGTTATGACAAATTTAATTTGATTGCTTGATTTAAGTTGGTGATATGTAATCAATTGTCAAGATGATTGGTCTTATTTTTAGTTTCGAGAATTATTAGAATAATTTGTAACATTTTCATTATGAACAAACTCATAATAATAACTTACTATATTATTTTTGACGATTTTACTTCTATTTATACATTATCTTATATGTTATGTATATAGATCTTATGGAAATAAAACTTGTCTTATTCAAAAGCATCGGTCTAACTCAAGGTTTTCTACTTTTGAAACTTCTATTTTTTCTTATATCTTATAAATAAATAAGAAATAATTAGAAGTTTTTGTAGATTATTATCAATTTTTAAACACACGTCTACTTGCTTCTACTGTGACCAAACTAATTTTCTATTTGCATTCTATGTCACTTTAAATTTAGTCTATTTTTGTCTAACGGGCAGAGGCATGTGAACCTCCCATCAAATAGTTTAAACGACGGACGCGTTGCTATGATGGACGACGGATGCATGTGAACCAAACATTAGATTTTGCGATTGTATTGTGCTCTTCAGAGATTCTAGACACAATAAGATCCCACTTTCAAATATTCCCAAATTTCTCCTATACTAATGGATCGATTGACATGAAATTCGCTAAGAGTTACTGCCCAGTGAAAGATTTTTTTATTATTTCTCGTATCATTTTTAATTATCCCAAACTGTAGGACGTTACCACGTTTTAAGAAACTTTTAGATATATTTAAGAAATTGTTGGACAGAGCATTCAAACAATTTTCTTCTATAGTCTATTGAAAGTGTTCAATTATGAACAGGAAAAAAATCTGAATATTTTTTATATTGAACTGTATAATATATATTTAATTCTGTTATTTTATTTAAAGCGTTTAAGGTATAAAAGAAGGTACCTGGAGAATGAGAGTCGTACTCCAAGATATTTTGGCTTAGCGAAAAATTAAATTATCTATTAATGAAACATTAAGAGTATCCGGGTTACGTCCCTGATAATCTATTTTATGATATAGCACAAAATAGCTATTCCAATGTATTCTGGATAGAATCAATTTAAACGTACTAAAATTATAATGAATAAAATTATCAATAAAAGATAGGTGCGGAAGTTAAATAGAATCTCATCTATTTGTTCCTCTATTCCCTTTAGTAAAGAACGCCAGTTTAACTCAACAGGAGCAAGTAGTAAAGCCCAAGTATTCTAAAGTAAAGATTCATTTGTATATGAATCAAACATTTTAAATTATCGAAGGAAATATGTCCACTTTCCACTTTATATCAGGAACATAGAGTAATTAATAATTTTCTTTAAAATTAATTTAGAACTATTATTTCCTACAAGAAATTGGTAAAAACATTAGTGTGTATTCTTAAAACAATTCGTACGATTATTTTTAAAATCGAAATCATGTTTAAAAACAAAACAATTATTACCTGAATTACAAGTTACTAATTTTGCAAATTACGAGAACGTTGACGTAAACAGAAGGTCACGAGTAATTACGTTATATAAGTGTATCAACTATAGCAACAATTAAATATAATTTAGCAAATACCTAAATGCGTGCACTACGAGAGACACGATGTACACTTTTTAACTATTTTGTAAAAGATCACGTTTTATATGTTGTTATAAAACGTGATATATGTTGAATTATTAATAAAGAGATTTTTGTTAGTATCTACTGTGCGTTTCATTTGAACCACGTTGATCTAGCAAGACTCCATAGTAAATAGACTACCCTCTATTACGAGCCGCAAAAGTGTAATTAAATACTACCCTTTTGTTCAGAAAGCTTCTTCCATTTGATCCTAAAATCGTTTTATTTTTAGCTATCGTTAAATTACGTTTCAATATGTAACTAGACGTTTCTTTATTTTAGATCCAACCAAAATTGGTGACGACTTTATTGAAGAATCTAGTGTTCGTCTTAATTTGACTGAGGAACGAATTAACATCTTTCCTGAAAGCGAAACCAGAATTTTTCAAGATATAACAATAACGTGATTCTATAACTAAAGACAATGTGCAACGTTTAATTATAAACTGATTTTGGTAGCCATTTAAGATTTGAATTGAGAATCTCAATACCTAATGAAAGTGACATAAACTCAGTTTTACAAAGATGTACGATTTTAATCCTGTTTTATGCAGCAAATATTAGTTGTGTCTTGTTTGTTTAAAAAAAAGTTACCTTCAGAAATCCTTGGGTATTTTCACAGTCACATTTTAAATGGAAGATTTTCCGTATTAATACAACAAAATGTATTAATACTAAATTAAAATGAATTAACATAAATATTTTACTTTTATTTATAAACAAAAACAATATTTTAAAATATTGGTAAATATACAAAAATAGCCTTAACAGTGTAACATAAAGTCATAGTAAGAATTGTGCAACAATATATAACTTACTACTTAAAAATTCAGTTGCAATTTTACAATTAGAAGAAAATGAAATTAAAAAAGATATAAAGAATTTTAGAATTATTGCCATTACAGTATGAGAAAATAAAAAATTTTCTAATATTAAAATTTATAGTGGTACTAAGACCATATGAAAAAATAATAATTATTAACACAGACTTACAATATATACATTTATCAATAAAACTTATCAAATTTATTACCGGCGCGAATTAGGGATTCAGAGAATGAATATGTAATGTGTAAAATTCATTATATAAAATCTACCCCAAAGTCGAAAAACATAGTAAGTATAAGTATACAATTTCGATTAATTACGACAAATAAACATTACTACATACATAATATTAAAGGTATCAAACAACAGATATCTTATAAATAATGACACTGACAGCGCGTTAGAGGCAGAACTTTGTTTTAGTGCTGGTTATTTTGGACCATACATTAAAATTTAAAGAATTGAACTTTCATTACATTATCTGAATCCCTCTATGGCAATTTATATTATTGATAATAATAAAAATGTATTACAAAAATAAATTTCTCACTTATAAAAGGCGGAAATAGGCCGACTTAATAGTATTGGAATATGACAGGTAAAATATATCATATATTTCATAATCTCACAAGTCGAAGTAAATGAGTAATTATTTGAAGTCCGGTTGTTCTCTCACTTTCCCTTATACTAGTTAGATAAGTCTGATGAAGGTAATCGATTAGATTATCGAAACGGTGCGAATGTAAGAGTTTTATTTCCAACTACAGCCCGCACCCTGTGGGTCAAAGTAAATGATGTATTCGGACATGTGCATTAAAAGAATAAAACGTTTCAGTTCTATTACAAACAATATGCGAGATGCAAAGCCGTAATGGTTTAAAATTTGGACAAAATACACTGATGATAAAAAATGAGAACTTTTTCTGGTCACACAACTAGATTAAAAATATATGTACAATTTATAGTTGTATATATGGAAAAATCGTAATATATGGATAAATTCGTAATTTCAAAGTGTTATAAGAATTCAAATTAAAAAGTTTTTTTTTTTCAAAGTGTTATAAGAGCTTCTGTGTAAATTAACGTCAGTTAAATAAAATACAATTTACTTTGTCTGGTATCAAAGACAATTTTGTTTTTAAAAGAAATCTCCTGTTACCTTTTTTCAAATAATTGTTCCCTAACATTGTCATCAGCAAAAAGAATATCATCTATATGCAGTATTTCAGATTCTCGTTCAGATATTACTGAATTGCTATAAGTAGATTTATTTAATAGCCAACTTTGGGTTTTCTCCACTTCATTGGTAACTACTAGAAATAGTTGTCTGTCTTTGCCACCTAATTCTTCTTTCAGGTACTCTAGTACATCATGCTCCTGTAATAAAAAAGATTCATTGGTGTTGTGATAAAAAAATACAGAGCATGAAAATAATGCCTACGTTTTACGAAAAGTCTATTATACTTATAGATATATAAAACAAACTATTTAATTGCAAAAAAGATGTACATTATCCAAATGCAAAATTTCACAGAAAAGTTGAATGAAACCAATTCAATTTGATTTTTCAATGTTTATTCAAAATTAGTGAGTAAATGTAAAATTCCAGTGACTTTCTTTATAAATTTAGTGCATATTACAATACTTTCTTCGGTAGGCGGCAACGATAAAAAAGGAAGGGAAGCTTGTGTGGGTGAGAAATATATAATAAAAACGATCTCCTTTACTTTTAGTTTCTTCCTGTACTGTTGGAATTCGTTTACCATCATGCAGGGAAAGATGCATCTATGTTGTCTAAATTAAGTACACCTATATGTATGTATTTACTCAATAAAAGGGTCACATCTTTGAAACGAAAGGAGTTAGAAATATAAGGGTGCTACTAAAAAGTTTTTGATTTTTTTTTTGGTCACAATCGGTCAAGTATATTCAGTTAATCACACTGGCCAAATTGAGGTCCCTTAGACTTACATATGTTCCCTAACTTTCATAGGAACCCAGATATTTAGGATAGTCAAATTACTCCGGTGCAAAGATGTGCAACTTTTTTAAACTCGCTTAATCCCTTAAATATTAAAGGATCTTTCGATACAAGAAATTTAATCAAAATCCTTTGTTAAGTTTTTGAGAAAATCGACCGCAAAGTTTGCAAAACAAAAAACAGCCTGTATATATGTTAAATCGTGATTTTAGAAAAAATGTTTCAACCAAAATCGAAGGGCCTTTATGTAGCGTATATAATAAAGTTTATTTGAATGTCCTACCTTTTATTGTTCCTGAGATATTTCACAAAGTTTGTTAAACTTCCTATACAATTGGGCAACATGGGACTTTCTTTATTCGACGCATAATATAACGTACTATACGTGTGCAACATTTCAGCTACCTAGTTTGAATACGAAATTTCTGATTAAAAAAATGGCTTCAGTCCGCCATATTGGATTTATAAAAAAAAATAAAAAACCGTTCTGCGGGCTCATAGTCTAAACCTGTCCACCAAATTTTATCCACCCTTTTAATTTTTTCAGCAAGAATTTTTTTTAGAAAAAACTTGTTAATGAAAAATGGTTCCTTATGAAAATTGTCAAAACATTAATTCTACATCTTTCATATTCCTATAGGTATTACATATGGGATATGAAAGATAAAAATTATCTTTTATTAAAATTATCAAACATTAAATATTATAAAATGCGGATGGTAGTCATTTAAACAGTGATCAATCACTCTGTCGAATGCTTTTGCGATAACAATATAAACTCCAACAAGAACAGGATATGCTCAAAAGACATGTTATAAACCACAACATAGGTAAGTGTAGGCTGAATTAAGACGTATCGCGCGATTGGTACATCTTTGGGTATGTCAGATCCCTCGATTCATAAAGTTTGCGTGATGAATTAGATGTGAGTTTGTAGGCCGCTGAAGTCTGTAGCCCGCTGATTTCCGCAATTTTGAACAGCAAGTGTAGTCTTACTTAGTGGTATAAAAATCTTTGAGCCCTTTCAAAAGTAGGTTAATTTTTATAAACCCGGAGATAAACGTGTAGCTTGGAGATAAATGTAGGGAACCTTGGCTGTTTCAAAATGGAAAAAATTCAATGAAAGTGATACGTTCCCCAAAGTGTACCAAAGAAAATGGTCGTAACATTTGTTTCAAAATCGGACAAATAGCAACAATTTCTTTTGAAAATCAACGAATGGTTAATGCTTGATTTACAATACATGTTAATCGGTGCTTATCACAGCAGTCCGAAAAGTCAACCCAAAACAGTAAATCATCTCCACAAAGTCAATTCGAGTTAACATACCACCCAAAGCAGTTAAGTTTTTACAAGAGGCAAAAGTCAACTTCTTATTAACGTTCTCCAAAGTGATAAATCATTTCCGAGAGTTATAAAGAATTGACGCGTAGAAACGGCAGAATTGCATTTTTAATATACTTGCCCAATTTTATAATAGTGGATAAACTGTCCTGCCTGAATAAAATTTGAGGTTACTTTAAATAGGCTATGAAATTTATTTTGAAGCATACTTTTTATTGCAAAACTAAAAAACCTTTCTATCACACCTTTTTTTAGAATTTTAAACGCAAAACATAATACTAATATTCTTAATCTAAAAGATTAAATAGTAATTTCAAAATTAATTATCATTCATAATATGGCAATAAATAAAATTAAATAAACTCCAGATTCAGGTGAAGCTATTATACCATAATAAATATGCACTCTTACTAAAATTAAATTGCCAAAATAATCGAAAATATACAATGATTACCCCTCCAATAATATTCGGTGAATTCAATTTTGAATCTAAATTGTAATAAATCCCGTTAATCTGTCGTATTGCAATCCAGTGTCTTCTGTGCAAAGGTAGACTAACAAAACTGATTTTGTACTCGCTAGGCACATTAAGAATAAAACCAAATATCTTCGGTAAATTCAAGCATGAAGGATCTCTATAAACAACCATTGATTAAAGTATAGATAAACATAAACAATACCAAACTTACCTTCTTTTATCAAACCAAATAGTGGCATAGTTTTTGTTTTGTAAAGCTTTCATTATAACATTTATATCATAATTGCCTAGGCCTAATATAGATTTGTGAGGATTTATCCATACGTCGGGTGATAAGGAGTGACATATTACATCTAAATCAGCCTTGAGGAACGTATTTCTAGCTTGAAATAAGTTATTTAAAGCATGTAATGCACACAATTCACGAATTTGCTTCTCATGATACACTGAATTGTTAGCAGTCATTATTTATTTCCTAATTAATAACCAGGGATACAATTCGAAGATATTTCATATTTCTTATTATCAAAAATTGCTTTTGATTAAAATTTAAGAAACTGATATTATAAACAATGCAAAATAAACACATGATATAATCTGTTAATTTGTCAATGCATTCTTCTTCTTCTTCTTCTCCTTTTACTGTATTAAGAGGTATCTAGTTTACAAATGCAACCTGGAATATAATTCTGTAAAGCTGTATTAGTTATATTTTTGACGTCTCACTATTTTAATAAAGATATTTTACGATATATCAGAAAAGTTTGCAATCGCGAAAGCAACTGACGAACTATATCAACAAACATAATTCTGAGATACAATTATTAAGTTTACAACAATGAAATTGCAACATTTAAAACTAGCACACATTTCGAAGCATGTCCCATCATGATACTACGTCCCATCATGATACCACGTCCCACCATGATACCTAAATTTTAATTTTTATCTTTCATATACCATATAGGTATGTAATACATATAGGTATATGATATGAAAGATATAGGATTCATGTTTTGACATTTTCTTTATTTCATCTTAGTACGTCTCTTGTATTGAAATTACTGCAATCCGTTAATACGCAATTCAAAGGAGGGCTCATAAGGAACAATTTTTCATATAAAAAATTTTTTCACAAAAAATTTTTACTTGCTCAAAAAAATAAAAGGAAGGTCGATTTTTAGGTGTCTGTATGTACGATTGTATGTTCTGTTTGTTTGTACATACGTACGTCTGTATGTTCAAGAATTGCTTCTTCCCTATGGGACCGACCTGGATAAAATTTGGTAGGCAGGTGTAGACTATGAGCCCGGAGAACGAGTTTTTTCATCTTTTTAAATCCAATATGTCGAACAGGAGCCATTTTTTTTGTTCAGACATATCGTATTCAAACAAGGAGATTGACATTTTGCACACATATAGTACCTTGTATTATGCGTCGAATAAATAAGTCCCATGTTGCCAAATTGTATAGGAACCGGCGTTGCCACGTTTGAAACTTAACAAACTTTTTGAAATATCTGAGGAACGGTAAAAGATAGAACATTCAAATTAATTGTATAGGCTACATAAAGGCTCTTCGATTTTGTTTGAAACATTTTTCCCAAAATTACAATTTAACATAGGTACAGAGTGTCTTCTGTTTTTATAAATTTAGGGCCCATTTTTTCGAAAAGTTTCGCAAGAATTTTTTTAAAATTTCTTGTGTTGAAAGTTCCTTTAATACTTAAGCGATTAAGTGAGTTTAAAAAAATCGTATATCAGCGCCGGAGTAATTTGACCTTGAAAAAAGTGTACTACTCTAAATGTGTCGTTTCCTGTAAATGCTGGAAACGTGAAACTTGGGGAACCTTTGTAAGACCAGGGAGCCTCAATTCTACCAGTGTGATCAAGTGAATATACTTGACCGATTGTGAGCAATAAAATTTTTTCAAAAACTTTTAAGAAACACCCTTTAATTTTGGTAGTCCTTCTGATTTGTTCTTCTAGTAGCCCATTTATTGAGAAATTCAATGATACCATATGATAGGTATAGCTCATATCATTTCAAAGATAATGACCCTTAATAACTTCAAATTTTGCAACTTGTCGCTATGGTAACCGACATTCAACAATCATATTATATACATGTACGCCATACGTAATAGCTCATATATGCAAAATTACAGGAAACATTATTTTACGTTGTATGGGACATATCAACTGCTTTCGCAGTTGAATAAATGTTGTTATCAGTACCGGGTACACATTGTAATTTTTGGAGGGGCTCGAAATGATTATTTTATTGAGAAATTTAGTTTTAAAATTAGAAGACTGGACTTTCGCTCGCATATAGTATATTGTATTATGCGTCGAATGAAAGTAATGCCATCCCCGCAAGTGGTATAGAGCGCGATTTTGCCACATTTAAAATTTTACTAACTTTTTGATATATGTTAGGAACTATAAAAGATCTTAAACTTTATTCTATAAGCCACCAAAATATTCTATAAGCCGCTCGTGCAATTTTAGTTGAAAATTTTTTTCAAAAATTACAAACTAAGATATACAGGGTGTTTTTTTTTTGTAAAGTTTGCGATCGATTTACTTGAGACTGGCTATTGTACTACATTAAATATCTCGGTTCCTATGAAAGTTGAAAAAAACTTGGGGAATGAGTGTAAGACACAGGGACCTCAATTTTACGCAAAGTGGACCCGAGGAAAGGGTGACTCAAAAGCGGTAGTGGGGAAATATGAATTCAAAAACGGCCGCAGACCGCGCCAAAGCGGAGTAGGCCATGCGAAACCGGACAGCGCAGCTGTCCGAGGCGTAGGCAAATACGGGGAAAATGTGAGTCAAAAGCGGCCGTAGGCCGCGGTAAAGCGGACAGAGAAGCTCTCCGCGCCATAGGCAAATAATTGTGACCGGGGGATTCATGGATTCAACTAATGTTGTTTAGTTTACTTTTAACACTATTGTGTTAATTGAATTTAATAGACGACTTAAGAGGTGACAGTCAAAACTCAAATGTTCAACTTTTGTTTTATGTAAGATATAACAAAACGTAGGACTTCCAGTACAAGAAAGATGGGGTGGCGATCACGTCCACGATTTTTTTATGTGTATTTAAAAAACCAAAAATTTTCAATTAAAAAAATTCATGGATATACCACGTTCGATTATGTTAGGGATATCTTAAGTAAGATTATGTTACGTATGTGCAAATAGCCAATTATTCGCATATAGGATATGGGTTATAAAAATCATCTCAGTAGTTAATAAAGTTGGTTCGCGGCAAAATTATCTAGGTTATACATCTGGGGGCATCATAAATACCTGCACGGCGAGAAAGTAAAATGTAAAAACCTGAAAGCTTAAAGTATAGTTAAAAGTGATGTGCAAAATTTAGGTTATAAATGCATGTTTTTATAGCTATGAGCATAACGCAGGTTAGCAAACTGTCAACGCTATTTTATTAAACCGTGGGGACCAATTGAAAAACTTTCTGCTATAATTTCAGATTACGTGACTGACCGAGCTGGAGCGAACATCGAGTGTGACAAAGAGAATGATGTAGTTTCAATAGAATTGATTACATATAATAACATCAAAATTCGTATATTTAAAAAATTTAGAAGCAAAAACATAAGATTCCCTATTATAAATAATAAAACTCACTCATTATAAGGTTATAACTAGGAAAAGCTCCTTACGCAAATTCTATATTAAGATGTCATCTAAGTCGTTAGTAAGATGTGAGTATAAAATCATTACAAACTAATCAATGCAAATAATCATAAGCAAAATTAGTTCTTACAGTATATTATTGTTTATTGTATTATATAAAATATTTCTTTTCTATTATACTATGTGACATCCTATAGAAAGTTTATTAATAATTTTTGCATATTTGAAAGATAAATAATAGACATATTTATAAAACTATTCGTTAGAATGAAATGAACCTTGGAGAACCTTGAACATATTTTTGTACTGATCCTCTAATAAATTATATTGGTTTATGCAATCAGGTAATGTTTTGTTTGAGAAAATGGAATCAATTTCAGAATTCGTTATAGTATGCGGCATAACCACGCTCATATTATTAAAGTCTTGTAAGTAGTTTTTCTTATATGCTTCTAAAGTCAAAAGCTTACTTTTAAAGTTGTTTTGATAATTTTTCCTTTTTTCCAAGCAATGTTGATTCTTTTTAATATTTTTTTTATGCGTTTCAATGAGAGTGTTGTACATATTTAACTCCATCTTTAATTTATCACGTTCTAGCATTAAAGAATCCACTTTGGATTTAATGTTCACTGATTTTTCTGCCCAATATTCAAATTTCTTTTCAATTACTTGTAAATCATGATCAACAACTGTTACTGATGGAATAAATATTGGTTTTTGAGACATAGTTATTGTATTATATTCAAGCTACAAGAACAATTTTAGATGTTTCTTGAATTTGAAAACTTTACTCAAATCTCCGTTTCAATGATCAGTAAAAATATTTAATGTACAATTTTAACACTTATTACTGGATATGGTACAGATTCTACTTTTAAACGTTTTAGTCAGAGAATTTGAAAATGTCAACATGACAGTTTGTCTTCTTCATCATCTATGCAATGTGGAATAGAATTTTAGTCTAGCCATAGGCGTAGATAGATTTATGTACCTATTTAATTTTATATATTATCTACATATAACCGAAATTATATTTATTCTAATTTTTTAAACCTTATATTAAATCTCGTACTGAAAGTGTCGTGATGTGTGTTGTTAGTTCAAAGATGTAAAGAAAACAATGATTCAGCTGTAAATAAATATTTATTTAAATACAACATGAAATAACAAAATAATTATTAACAAGATGTTACATGTGTACAATTATTATTTTTCGATAGAATAAGTCTTTCAGAATCAATACGATGTTTATATAAAAAGTCGTATATATTTATTCTCATATGAGCGTCAATTTCCCTTTGCCGACCCAGTATCCATATAAGATCTAAAAATAAAGTAATAACACTAATTATATATAGAAGCAAATAATATGCTTATAAAAATATTTAATGCTACAGTTTTAGAAGTAGCATTAATCGAGAAGTTAACGTCTTAAAAAATATCGTCAGTGCACAAGAAAAGTGACACATCTCAAAAAGCCTCATTTTTCAGAACTATTTTAAAATAATATTGTGCATTTTGAAGATATAAAACGAACATTTTCTAGAAAGTTACAATTTTTCTTGATTGTGATAGTTTCATAATACTTATTATCCATTTAAAACAATATTATTAACTTGACCAAGTTAAACAAATCACCCTTATCAATCCTTGTTCAACTTGTGACACTTTTCTTGTAAAATACTTTTGAAATTCATTGATAAAATTGTTGAATAAATATAAATAAAACCAATTATTATACTTTTTGATGATGTTAAATCAATAAATATAAAAAAGGTATTGAGCTAAAACTTGTTAATAATTTTAAAAACTTGTAGGGGTTTTTAAAATTATTATAGTAATCTTGAGGAACAACTTTTTTCTTTTTCTTTTTTTGACTGAATAAACTTAATATGCTAGTTTTCTTCTTTTCACTGATTCTAAGTTTGGTACTATAGAGTCTCTTTACTTCTACGACGGTTATGTGACTAGCAGTGTTCTAAATTTCTGGATTTGACTTGACGCTCTTGGTAGTTTTACTTGAATGGTCTGGTATTGTTCGTCGCTGTAAGATGTTTTGTAGAACAGCTTATCTGGTTGTTCCTTTTCAGCTTCAATGATTTTAAAGTTCGACAGCTTGAATGACTCGTTATTGATGTTTTTTGAATAATTCGTTCCGATTGTCGATGCAAGATCCATCAAATAGAAAAAAATCACATGATTTTATTCAATTTAAGGTTCATTATTCTCTTTTGAGATAGCTATATGAAGTTGCGACACCGTTTTGCCTTCTTCAATATACTCTCGGCTAGAGGTAACGCATTTATATGGCATCGAACAACATTTTTGACATCGTTGTCAATACTAAAATGATTATTATGTTTTCCTCGTGGTTCTGGTGTTATCATTCATTTAGTGGTAAAAGTCTGCTTTTTTATTACAATCTTAATGGGTCAATCTGTTACTGCTAATGTGGATTTAAAGAACGTTATGTAAACTCTGAATTTAGTATCTCTAATCGAAAAATAAAATACATGATTGCTTATTAATTTGCTATTTACCCATTTATATTGGGATTTTGGAGTAACAGTCTCTATATTCTTTAACAAAAAATCCCGTTGCCTTTGTAAATCTGACAAATTCCAGTAGACCGAAAAAAATATTTTTCAATAGCAATTTTGGAGTAGCATTAAAGTCTACATTTTGTATTGCACGATGGTCCTAGACTTTTTACCTTAAAACCTTTATTGCTTTTGGACGTGTACACCAGGTCAGAGTTTTGGCAAATTTTCGCAACTGCTATTTTTCACGCTTTTCTTTTCTTACCTTTTTGGACATTTTGATTTTTGGTTCCTTCTATTTGGTTTGCGATAGGTGCTTCTTCTGAACTAGAGCTGTAATTGGGGTCCGCATCGACATCGTCAAATTGAGAATAATTATCACTGTCTGACAATACAGGATTGGCAACTATTGCACTAGTCCCTGTAAAACAAAAAAATAATAATAAATAAACAAAAAAAAACATTAAGCTAGGCTTATAAAATTAAATATCATGAGGCTGCTACATACCTTTTAGGCTCTCTGATTCAAGTTTACTAATGGAGGCGTCAGTCGTAAGCTTTTCAGTTAAATGATCTGATTCAATATTACTGGTGGAAGCGTCAATCTCAATATTTTCAGAGCAGAAAATAGCTGTTGCTACAACTGGATTTTTTACGCAAGTCTCTGTACTACTTGAAGTAAGATTTGCATACTCCTAGTTTACTAAATTATTTTCATTTATTGCAACCCATTGCGTATTCTCTACTTCAATAAAGGCATCATTCATCATATTAAATCTCTGTGTCGACAATTTCAGTAATAATTTAGTCCGTTGACTGATTGGTGCCTTTTGCATATTCGTCTTTCCTAAGTGACTCAAAATAATGATGTTATTTAATGAATATATACTTAAAACTTTTTCAACAAAAATGACAGAATTCTAAAAACACATTTGTCATAAAATAGCATTTTTTAATTATTACTGGAGAATCAGGAAAAGTGACAACTGTAGATGAATATTTTTTTGATTCGTACTATTCATTAAATGAAGTAAATAAATTAAGAAAAATGTCACAACTTAAAATAAAACAAACACTAGATAGGTATACAATTCAAAATGGACTTACCTTATCATTAAAAATGACACAAAACAAACTATGTCGTTTCTCTTGAAAGAAATCTTGGTATAACCTTTATTTATGAAAGTTTAATTCCAAATGTGCCGTTTTTCTTTAAAACTGTGATGCACACACAACTACTGGCTAGACACAACTAAAACAATGTCGTTATCCTGAGTGGTGGTCATCAATTCCGTCGCAGAGGCAAAGTGACACATGGTCTCTCTACAGAGTATTTTATGAACTATCTTTATGTCGTTTTTTCAGATAAAAGACGACCTTTCTATGAATATTTTATATTATTTAACTAAAAAATGAGGATTTTTGAGATGTGTCACTTTTTTTGTGCACCGACGATATAATTCATAATACGAGTACAAGAAAATGTCTACTTCACGAATAGTTTGTTTTAAATGATTTATTACCAGTATGAACTATTCCCAAACTGCTACATGTCAATAGTATAGCAAAATTATCATAATCTGTGTCCAAAATTTGATAATATCCGGCACCAGGTAGGAAACGTGCAATGATGTTTGGAAGTTTAGTGTTGGCTTTGTATAAAAAAACGCTCGCATCTCGTTTAGTTGTTTGTGCAGTGCCTTCAATTTCTTTTTTACAACCTGACCTGAAATAATGTATTAGTAAATTTAGAAAATTAGTATTATGGAATTTTCATCTTTGAGATTTTGTATAGGTTTTGCAATTTACAATATTATCTGAATTAACTCAACGATTCGAGGGAAAAGCCTAACAAACCAAACCAAAATCGAGATATGAAGACATAAATCGATATTATGCAACTATTTCATGAATTTCTAGAGTAATATTAGTTTGAAATTTAGATATGTCTAAAATTGTGCTTACCACTTACCATCTTCCTACTGTTTTCACGGAAACATCAGTTTGGCCTTTTTCATTTTCTTCCAGATCAATCATCATACATGTGGTAGTCAATTCCATTATATAAAATGATCTCTCCACTTCATACCATTGACCTAAAAACTGAATTTAAAATTTAGTAAATGTATTTTTGTGATAAAAATATATGATTTAACAAAAATAATCTATGAAAAATTAATAGCTATTTACTTTCGAAAAAATATGATAGCAAATCAAATGTGTGGGACAATAAATTATTCCAAATCAGTTGTCTATGAACATTTAATTGTTTAAGTATAAGTACATTTGCATAATTTAACAATGGGGCCTTAAATATTAACAAAAGATTGTAAGCATTATTTAATTTGTCGATATATAAAGATAGTTTTAATTTATTAATTACGCTTATATACAATGCATCAATGCAAAAATGTATATACCGTACTTATATATCATATACAATTTATTGAATATTGTGGCACTCCTAACTTTGGCACCCACTGGCAATTTTTTTTGTAGTGAATATCCTCATAAATTAGTTTTCGAAATATACCCTTCCGAGAGACTATAATTTTTAAAATGGTTGAATCATCTCAATTAAACAAATCCATGCAATTGTTTTATTATGCAATTTCGGTAATAAATTTATTAAAAAATAGTGCAGAAATAAGAAAATTGGTTTATCTAAGCTAATTTATTAGATAAAATAAGACTAAAACTCACATGCGGCGTAAGAGCCGTATTTGATAATATGTAAATAGATTATCTATCAAATTAATATCCGATATATTTCCTAACGTAAAGAAGTAGACTTTCAAAACATGTCATAGTTGATTCGAAGGCTTCAAAACAAGACACTCAAAACAAGAGTTTAAAATTAAAAGGACAAGTGGCATCTGGCAATGCAGATGCAGCGCAAGATTATCTAAGGAAATTTGCTGAAACTGTTGCCAAAAATTGCCAATATGCTGCTGATCAGGTTTTTAAAGCTGATGAGTTAGGATTATTTGGGAAACAAATGTTACAGAGGACCTAAGTGTCCAAAAGTAATAAATTAGCTAGTGGGCATACAGCAGCAAAACATCGCATAACATTTTTTTTTTCTGTAGCAACGCTTTAGGCTATCACATTATGAAACAAGGATGATCCACATTATGGATCAACCTTGTTTAATAAATAGTGTCATTAATGTTTTATTCCAGATGCCAAAAAATATTTAAATGAAGAGGGATTGCCTTTTAAAATGCTTTTGTTAGTAAATGAACCGGATCATCCTTATATTTTTTTTCAAAGAAATGGACCTCATTAGATAATGGGATCATTTTAGGCATTTAAGGCATATATATAAAACGAGCCTTCATGCATATTTTATAACGAATGGAGAATAATGAAGCAATCAACGCTCAATGGCTGTTGGAAGAAATTGTGGACAAATGTAGTTCAAGGTTAAGCTCCTATTTCACCATTAAAAGATGAATATTTTCAGATAGTACAATTGGCGGATCCACTGAGTGAAGAAGGTTTCGACGATTTTAGGGAAGTAGAAACATATTGCAGATTTAGTGGCTGATAAAAATTAAGTGAAGATAATTTAATTGACATGGTTTATGACATTAGTGATTCTGAAAATGATTCTGACGAAGGAGAATTAGAACATGAACCAGTTGCATTTACAGCAAAAGAAGGACTCGAATTGGGAAGGACTCGAAATGGGAAGGACAATTGGTTAATGATTTTGAACAAAATGACTCAATAAGTATTACAATAAGTATTACATGTATTTGGAAATAAAATTATATTAATATAACGTTACACAAAATTAATATATTAACATCAATGACAAGTCATATTTGTGTGGTACTAAAAATAACTTTATAATAATTAAAAATGAGCACTATTTTATAAAAGAAATTTAAACAAATGTGGTAATGCCTGATTAATATGATATATAAAAATTGAAGAAAAACTTACTTTGGTCAAATTAAAATTTTTCATATATTCATGTTTCGGACATCTTCCTAAACCAGAAGATTCAATTAAGTCGATACTAAACAAGAAACAAATCACTACGAATAGGAAAACTCGCGATTTTACCATATGATATTCAAACATCATTTTCAAATCAATTTAAAAATTAAATATTAGATGTACTAAATCAGATGATAAACACAATATGAAACAAACTTTGTAACGTTCTACAGGTCGTATATTTTAGTGCGATAATTGTATTGTATTCGCGCTAGACTTTTTGATTGTATGTTATTTTGAATATTATTGACTACATGCTGCAAATGAATAGACGCTTCTGTGCAGTAATAATAAACTATACTTGAAGTTATGTAAATCAATTATTATATTCATATGAAGAGAGGCGCAATATTAATTATGCTTTTTAAAATTACTTGAACAACATGTAATATCTTCTTGCACTAATTTGCTTTAAACTATTTGATGTAAGAGTCCACAAACTTTATGAATAAAATGAAAGTAATGTAACGTTTTTACTTTTAACGAAATGGTGAAGAGTACAATATAGAGGTGATTGTTCTCGTCCAGTATAATTAAATAATTAAAAGTCTTCGGTCATTGGACAATGGCTGTATTGAATGGATATACACTAGATTTTCGTCTATATCAGTCGACGTTTCGGTTCTCTAGTTTT
>WYDF02000007.1:191477-205861 GCA_009867245.2 Adranes taylori
ATCATATTTTGGAAAAGTGCAAATGGCCATCTTTTGTCCCTCTTTTTACACTGTATTCATTCACCAATTTATCCATAGTGGCCACTGCCCTTTTATGTTATTGCAGTGAAGTATCATTTCGGGTTTCATAGCATTTTCTTTTTCACTGATGGGCTTGTCGTGATGGTCGGTGCTCAATAAAAGTACAGCATTATTCTTTTTGTTTACATACGAACAGAGAGTGATATCTGTGTTGAATTCTAATACAGAACTTTTACTTCTCTGCTATACTGCGATCATATAGTTCCTTAGCAAGCGGCACGCTGGTAAAAACATTGTCTGTGGTAAATCCACAACCGCTCTAAAAACCCTGTACCAGCTCAAGAACAACTCTTTTACATTGGTGTTTTTCTGAAATACTGCCCTCTTTGCCTATATAAATTGCCTGTAAAGATTGCAAGCTTACGTTCTTTCAGTCAGTCGTTGCTCATATTTTATGCCATATTTAGCTGGTTTTGATTTCATGTATACCCTAAAACGACATATTCCTCGAAAGCCTAGGGGTTGCTCATCAACGGTAAGATGAAAACTAGGTATATAATTTTCTTTGCAATGCCCAGCAACATCTTAAAAATTACTCTGATGGCAGCCAATTTGTCATCTTGCCTACGTTCGGCTCTTGTGTTAAGATCGTCAAACCTCATATACGAAAGATTTTCACCAAATCTATTGCGTGACATTACAGCGGTAAATATTAGTATACAATATAAGGGATTTTTACACTACAGAAATCTAACTGATTCCCTATTAGCTTTTAGCGCACCGGCGGTTAATAGAAGTCCTATTAGAGCATACATTTCCGTTTGGTCTACAGGTGTCCATATTTTCTTTTGCTTATTAGGATTTTTTTAGTTCCATTTTTCGTACGTGCATACGGCTTTTTGATTAGTAAACTGAAATATTTTATCCATCATAGCTTCACAAATAAAAAGTTTGAAACAGCCGGTGATTGCTCCAAAATCAGAAATCTTTTTTGGAGCAATCGTTAGACCACTAGGGCCTCTCACAATATTCTGTCGAGGTCGGTGACCAACTGGCGGCTCCTGGTTCCAGACAATTCCATTTTTGGTCATATAGAATGAATTGCTGAAATGTTTAGCGCGCAGGTTTGTCAAGGGTTCTTCGTCGTTGTCACTGTAAAAAAATAGGTTTCCTGCAAAAACAACGCAAAAAAAAAATATAAAGAAGAGTTTGTAAGTTAGAAATAATCACACCTCATCCAGATCTTCAACGTGAAGAATATCATCAACCTCCTCTATGTTTTCAACAAAGTGATCGTCTTCTGAAGGTACTGATACATTATCTTCTGAAGTTTCAGCTAGTTTGTGACTATCTGATTTATCATAGTAATGTAATGCTTTTTGTAAATCTGCTTCCACAGTCAAATCAAATATACGTTTAGCTATTACTAAAGAATACAAAATCACAACACAACTCACTCGAACGGCTAGTAAAACAATAAATATTCACTTTATGTCAGACACACAAATAAAGGTAAAGGTTACAAACACGTAACAATTTATCGAAAAACGCATGCTAATGGTAATACATTTAAAAAACTAAGAGACGCAAAGCAAATACAAATTTGCGTGCGTGGTGATATCGCTTTCATTTGGCCCCATTTCACGCCTAGAAGCGAACGCCACATGCGTCTTTGATGTGTGTTTGCTTCCCGGCTGATGGTAGTTCGCTATAGAAACAACAAGTGATGCGACGATATGCGTCTGCACAGAAATCCGTTGCCAGCCGAGTATAATTGTGACCACCGGACGGACGCAGACAGGGAATGACATAGCGTTTCATAGTATAGATTGTGCTCTGTGTTTAAATCGCAAGCGGAGTACAAAGTGCAACCGAACAAACAAAATTGATTATATTTTGAAAAATTTCAAGTGTGCATTGCCGATTATGACGTTATAGGTTATTTAAAACATTATTAGAGGCAATGGTAGAAGAATAATAAATTTGAAAAAATAATCTTAAAATACACGTAATTTTGTACGCCTGGGGTACAAAATGTACCCCCTTGGCACCCCAAAGATTAATTCGGGGCGTACCGATCGAACATTTGCTATACTAGCCCCAATATAAAAGACGTCGAGTTTAATATAAAACGAATCGAATACAGAATACCGTATTTAACTGTAAATGATGAGGCTCGTATTAGTTTGCTGCATGGAAGTAATAAAGACGAGCCAATTCCTGTAACTTTCCGAAAATTGTTCGTCCATAAACTGCCAGTTCCACGCAAAACGAAGAAAGATATTTGGAGTGTTAAGTTATCGACCAATCTTTTGTGTTTAATGTTTCCAATCAAATTCTCTCAAAAGCTCTATCATTAATTTAAAAATTGAAATTTAATCTGATCCGGTGTTTAAGGTGTTACCCAATGCATATTGCACTGATACTCAGCGATTTTATGTACGATTATAATCCGTTATCTAGACAAACAAAAAATTTATCTAGACTCATACAAGAATCTGATTGGAAGTATTTTGAACCAAGCCTCCAATTTGCAATGTAACAAAATGTAAACATTTAATGTAAACATATAACAATAAATAATCTATTTTATAAAACAAGAAAATTTCTCAATTCCTTTGAAAATATACTTTAGAATATTACAACAATCGTGAACGGATGAAGTGTCTTATGCTATTATCCCTTTTGTGATTAGTTGATTGAATTGTGATTGAGTTTTAAGTAATGCATTTCTACGAATACTCAGCATTATCCTATCTCTTTCAAATAGGGAAACTCTGTAGCTGCCTTCTGTAGAAACTTCTGGAGAATACCTTCTGGAGAATACGATATCTCTTCAATGATTTGCTCCTAAAGCAAAGTCATATTCATGTAAAAACACAATGATGCATTAAGTGGACAAATAAAATATTTGCTAACAAGTAATTATATGAAATGACTTGCTTCTGCTTATAGTAACTTGCATTAGCTTAATTACATCAATGAAATAAATTAGATAGGTATTTGTCAGGTAACCTACTAAGTACAAGTATGGTACGTAATACCATCTAATCTAACGGCATCCAATACGATTACTATTTGAAAATTAGATGCGGATCTTAGACCGCCAAGTAATTCTGGACTACTTATCGTCAACTTAAGAAAATCGTTCAGAAAATTCTATAAGGGTGCCAACTCACTATTATCTTAAAGTGTACTATGTACTATATTTTTAAATATGACACAATTAAAATGTAAAAATATTGAAATATAATTTAAAACATAGTGATTGATATTTGCTTACTTACAAAAAATGACTAACGGTACCTCTCGCACAATATCTCCAGCAATGTCACTAGATGAGGCTCTGCATTCAAGACGACCACCTCTCATCGATCGCGGTATTTTCGCAATTAATAACTGATTAACCGTGGTGTAAGAATCTGAACCAGTATCAATAACTGAATCGAAAATTGTACCATTGTACCACCAAGTTAGCGCCGGTCGTGGTTTACCTTGAAGACCCAAAAATACAATTCGTGAAATTTAAATATTTTACAGATCCTTCTAAGACATAGTAATTAAAGCAATATTACTATAAAATATTAAAATTACAGAAATATACAATATCTATTATAAAACTAGTAATTAAAACAATATTTAAAAATAATTTCTAAAGTCTTTAGCTCAATTAGTGCAACTTTTTAATGTTTCCTTCCTAGTGCAGTAATATTACTGAAGTTACTTCAGTTAGATTCTATAGTTACATCTAGAGTTTTAAGTGATCAAACAGTACATAAATCAGTGCCAGCAAACATATGAATTCAGTAGAAAAAAGTCTTTTAAATTCAAACTTTTACCGTAGTTGACTTATTAACAGTCAATTGTGTATTTAATTAGATGTTTTAGAATTAACTATGATTAATTACCTCCTGATACTTGACAAGAAAGAAAAAGTTCTTGACCTTCGAGGAAAGGGCCTGCACTGCTCAAAATTTCTCTGCCTTCAGTATTGAATATCCTTGGTACACTTGGCTGAACTGAAATTATTCAAAAAATACATTGAACATAAATAGAAACATAGAAAAGACTTTCACTTCCTTTTTATTATTATATAGTACATTTCAATTTGTGATATTCTTAGAATAATATTAATTATGTTTCAAAAATCGTTATCTAACGTGTCACACAAACTTTGAATAAATGAATTGCTTTTATCTTCTAGGAGGAACAAGAAGGGTGAGGAATAGGCAGAACTCTTGCTCTCTATTCTTGCTTTCTAACTTGAGTAATGGTGATTCGTCCTTTATGGCGATTCGTCCAGGTTGATCGATCAGTTAATTAGTATGTTTCTTGAACAGAACCTCTAGCACCTAATGTTGAGCTGATCAAACTTTAGGCGATCAAATGGACCTAATCATAATCATATTGTTGTGCCTGTATCTAAGTAAAAGACGCTAGTCACTGCTCCTGAAAGAATAGAAATCAAGGAAAACTAGTCACTGTACTGTATTTTTTCACTGTACTGTATATTTCAAGTACCCATGTTTCACGTATTGTCACCATATGCCTCAATTACAAGTTTAAGACTACCATAAGATTTAAAATTACACAAGATCTCTGTTTTCTAACAGTCACGTCCAAAGTCCCTGCTATATTTAAATAACCCTTATTGGCATAATAAAGTAAATTATTTATCCCATCATTCCCCTTTATTTAACTTCCTGTATTTTCCATTTTCTGAAATTAATTTCTCAATGAATTGAGAGTTTCTAAGCATAGTGCGATCAGTGGGATAGCACAATGTTTTGGTTTCTTCATATTAGACGTCTGCAACTTCTGAGAGTCTTGAGTTTAGGTATTCTCTGATTTTCTCAATCATTTTCTGCCTCCTTTCTGTTGCTGCTTCCCACAGGTCCTTCCTTATATTTGCATTCCTCATATACCACGAAGCGTTTATCCTTCTTCTTAATATTTTGCGTTATGCCGTTGTTAGCCTTTTTTCGCTTTTATTCAATTTATCACTAGTGAGCCTATATGTGAGCCCGCATGTGAGCTGTTGAGTTAGTAGCTCACTTGGAATTATTTTTCTGGCATTGTTGGTAACTTTGCATTCACGCTTGATTCTACTGTATTAGGATGAATCCGTCTTTCGTGCTATTTTGTCTCTGATTTTTATATACTTTTTGAAGCATAAATTCATGTCGAAAATTATTGATGTACATGTTCGCTGCTTTCTGATTTTTAGATTTTTATTCTTGAATCTGATGGTTTTCTCCCCTCTCGTTTATCGGGCTATTCTTATTATTTGCATTTTTCCGGCTTTGTTTTCATCTTCCATGTTACAAAATATTTATCTATTTCTTTCACACTGTGCGCCATTCTTTCTTTCATCCCTGTGAACTCTGAGTTGTGTAGCACTATCGCAATATCGCCCACAAACTGAAGTACACTTACTCCTCTATATTTCTCTAATTTTGGAATATCTGTGACGTACAGATTGAATCGGGATTTTTGGGATCGATGGATCCTTACTCTTTTTTTGGGTCGCAATAATTATAGTGTTTCTCTACGTAAACGGAAAATGGCTGCGTTACATGCATTTGTTGAATATATTTGTCATGCGATGTATTAATTTCTCCCGTTACAGTTTGATGGCTCATTAGGAATCCCATCATCACCCGGCGCTTAATTGGAATTTAATTTGCTTTGCACTGTTTGACTGTTTTTATTTCAATTGGTTTTATTTTCTGCAGCTTTTATTTTATTGATATCTATTTGTGTCACTGATTTTTCGTTTTCTTATTTTATATTTATTATCTGTGATTTCTTCGTTGGTAAATTGTTGCTGAAAATGCTCTGCCAGATTTTCTGTTTTGTCTTCGTCTTCAAAAGCTACTCTGTTTTGCCTGATTTTATAGATCTCTGGTTGTTTTCGCATTTGTCGCAAAAGTTTCTAGAGGGCAATCTTCCATTGATTTCTCCATTGTTCTTATTTTTTGTTAGTTAGCATCTGATCTAGTTCTTTTCGGAGAGTTTTCAGCTTTTCTTTTTCTATAAGATCCCTTGTTTTCACCCATCATTTTTTCTGTTAAGTGAAAAGTAGTAATAGAACCTCCCATGATGTATCATTCTTATATCAACTATTCTTCCGCACACCGCCTTCTTTATACTTTTCATATCTACGCTTTGCATTCCTGCTCACTCCTCCTGTTCATCATTTCTACCATAGCCCTCCAATCGATCACCCTTCCGTTCCAAAACATGTGATCTTTTTTTCTCTCCTACGTACACTTCTCCACCTGACTCTTCTTTATCTTCCCACCTTCCCTTGTTCTTTATTAGTTTCCCCCATTAGCTCTAGCGCCCCTATCATTATACCTTACCATTCACTTTGTTTTATCAATCTTGTTTCCTCTTCATTCCAAATCCATATTACGGTACCTTCTTGTACATTATCTTGACTCTACCTCCCCATCATCGCTTTCCTAACCTTGTTCTGAATCTTCCATTCCTTCGCCGTCAGGACGTGATCAATAAAGATCCTACTGCCATGCAACTCCTTTTTACAATCTATAATAATTTTTTGAAATTCCCATGTCTCTTTTTTAATTAATATCGGCCTATTTCTCCCATCATTTGTTCTCTTCCCAAGTCTAAACGTATCTATCGTTTTAACATGTAATCTCATTTTGTCGAATACCGATTTCTTTAGATCTTTGATTTCATCTCATCCTCTACTCCGCTTATTACTATGTTTAACTTAATTTGTTTAATATCTTCCCTCTTCCCTTCTCTCCACTTCCACAATTCTTGTTCCTATATTTCCCATTTTATTATCTCCTTTCTTGTCATTTTACTTTATGAAATCTTTCAGTTCTTTATTATCTTTCCTCTTTTCCTTTGACTCTTTTTTTATTTCTTTTACCTCCGTCAACTTCTCTCCCGCTGCACTCCCATAATCTAGGACAACATCATTTCTACGTATTCAACTTCTATCTCCTTGACATTAATTGCCTTTCTTTTATTTCTCTCCTGACTATCACGGTTTTCCTTCTTACTTCCGCCACTATGACTTATTACTCTTTTTTATTCGAACCCTTCCCTTCCTCTTTCTGTTTTCTTCTTTTGCTTCTCTTTTTTTTATTTCTATATAATTTTTTATGTAATTATGTATATGATAGCTAATAAATCTAAAGGATTCTTTGTATTACATTTCTTTTATACTATATGGAATTTCTCACACAATTTTATTCTTGTCTTATCTGGTAACCTTATTGCTTTTCTTCAATCGCATACGTTCCTCAATACTATCACAAGTCAATAATACTTTTTATCTACACTTCTCTAGTCTCTTAGCTACCTCGTTATCTTAATTTTTTTTCGCTAATTATATACTCCTCGTATATGTAAATTAGAAATGTATTTACGTTAGACTATATTATATTAGCATCGTTTAATTAGCGTATTAAAGATGGGGGTTCCGAAAACTATACGTAGACGCACGATGCTGTGGAAACTTGTATGTAGTAAAGTAATTAGCTGGTTGGAGCGACGCGCGCAAAGCGTCATAGAGCAGTCCATTTTAGTTAGTTTTAATAAAAAGATGTACATATCAGTAGCATAATTAATTATTCATAGCCACCATTATAAGGCGTAGTTCATATATAGTAATAATTCAATAAATATGTAATAAGTGCTTTATTAATTCGAATAATCGTTTACTTTGCCTTGGTAAATGTATTATCAAAATTTTGATAAGGATTATAATGTTTAAATAAGAATAAATAATTTAACTAAACGTACTAGAAATGTCCTTAGTAAGATATTGATGGTATCGCTTAAATAATTAAAGATAAATTAAGTAATTAATTAATTTAACTAATATATGTTGAAGCTTGTGCATTATAATAGATTACTGAGTAAGCATCCTAGCAAAGTACTTAATGATATTGTATTTTAAGAATATATACTAAATCAAAAACGCCTCAATCTTTTAATTTGAAATATAAATTAATAAACAAAACTTTTTAAAAACACGAGCCGGCTTCATATGGCCTTTATTCGCTTTTTAACAATAATATTTATTTAAATCATTAAATGCATTGTTATCCACTTTTTTCATTAAAACCTCATTAATTATTGAATTGTTATAACTTACTTTTTTTGAATATCGTTGAATTGGCCCCGTAATATCTAATATATAAAATTGTTGTAGACAGATGACCAAAAAATTATTTGGTCACTATTGGTCACTATAATTTTTTGGTCACCTGTCTACAACAATTTTATATATTAAATTGTTATAACTATCTATATTCCTTTAGATAAACGTTTTTTCTATTTCCCTTTACACCAATTTCTCTATAGTTGCTCTTTTTTTTACTCTTATAAGCAATATTTGTATCAAAGCACTGCACATACGGCTGCACTTTTTGAAGGCGAGAGTCGCCAGTAAAGTAAGTTTACTAAGCAAAGAAATGAAGAATCACACACAATTTCGCGAAAACTCAGGGTACATTAACTTAACAACTAAATGGCACTAAAGAGAAATATTTAATTCCATTGACAATTTTTCCTTGTCTATGAGAAGAGTTCGTTCCAAAATTTTAATATGTGGAAATCACTTTAATTAACAAAAAAGTTAGATGTCATTCTGGATAAAATAGTAAACGCAACCACTAAATGATAAGCTAGGAGAAATATAATTTACCATTTAAAAGTAGCTAAAATTGAAGTTGAAAATCAACCAGGAAAGATTGTTTAATTTAAATGGTGAGTGAAGCTAAAAGGTTTTAAATAAGTATGTCAGAAAACGAAAACTTACATTCTTTGTCGTCAAAAGTTTGTTAAATGCATCGAGTGTTTACAGTTTTTTTTTTAATGATTAACAATGATAAATGGTGTGAATGGTGTAAATGGTGTGAATTATTAAAGAACACAAAAGAGATTAAATTAAGCTTTGAAAGCATTTTCAGGATAATAGGATTGTAACATAACCGACATTCACTTCAATGATAAGTACTCCAATGTTGGAAACAAAGTAAATATTGAATAACAGGGCCAGTTAGTATGTTTGAGGCAGGCTTTATGATGTCCAAATTTCAATTTATACTTCCCGTGCCAACGAATTTATCTAACGCGTTTCAAGTGTTACTTAATGATATAGCGAGAGTAGAAATTGAAAGCGTCCGAGCTGAATTGAAATTCTTTTAGATAAGGATTTTCAATAACTTTTAGATATCAGATGGGTGAATAGATTAACTCACGGGATTGTGTTGTTGTTGAAGGATCAACTACGGGACCAACTGAAGGACCAACTGAAGGATCAACTGACGGATCAACTGAAGGATCAACTGAAGGATCAACTGAAGGACCAAATATGTTGAAGGATCAACTAAAATTTATCCGCTTCTGCGAGAGTCGTGAAGGTTAGGGTTCTTAATTTTAATTTGAGCGAAGATTGGTTGTGATTTTGAAACTAACGATGTTTATTTATAAAACGATATCTATCAATTGAACAACAAATCGGAAAAATGCACAAATTTAACGTTTTATGATGTAAAGGACTTAAGTGAGAAAAAAGTAGGATTATTATGATTACACTTAAGTCAGAAAGATTTTGATATGAACTAATAAATGATTTTAATGTCTGAATGCTTTAAAAGATTGTTACTAATTAAATCTTGCACTTATTCTAGTTACACTTTTTCGGTGCAACCGAATTGCCTCCAAAACTCATTATGTTAAATGAATTGCCTCCCAAACTCATTATGCTAAACTTTAACATTGGACTTGTTACCCTATAATAATCTCTTTAACAAACATTTACCTGCAAAAGTTTGGGTGGCAGTTCGGGCGTGTCCCTCTTTGTATTCTCTCTAAAATACTTAACCAACAATTTTAAAAGAAATATTTGTATAGTTGCAATTTCCAAATGTTTTATAATAAAATATGCTTATATCTTTCGTATTTGCTAATAACCTACTACAATTATTAAAAAACAATTTATTGAAACGTACGCAGAATAATTTATATAGAAAAATTAATTTCCATAGAATGTATTTAATTTTAAACTATTAAGCAAGTACTTTATCTAAATATACGAGGGAGGTTCAAATAAATATAAATTTATACTACACAACAATTTTACTGGTTTTATCAAAAGATCATGAGACATGAGATCATGTTGAACATAATTTGAAAAAGTTACGAAATACGTAGCAAATTATAGGATAGTTAATGGCATAATGCAAAATAATATAACATGTTGACTAAATATCCCACCACAATTGCTTGGAAACACTTTTGCGGAACTCGTTTAAGTGCCTTTCAATACACTGTCACTGTTGAATACACTGTGTAATATGAGAACCAGCAACGAAAATCGCTAAGATCGCATTAAGAACAGTTTCATTGTTGATACTCAAAAGCAATAAACTTTTTGTTTTTTGCACAATTTAATTATCAAATTATAGTTGAATTTGATAATTAAATGTTTAGTTTATTCCCCACCAAAAAATTCTGCATACTGTTTTTGTTGTCTGTTATTTTCAATACCACAAAGAAGCATGCGGTTATCATGTGAGACGTTTGCTGGTTTTAGTAATTGGAGAAAATTCGAAAAAATTATTGCACATGATAATAGTTCAAATCATCGAAAATCATGTACTACCTGGAAAGAAGCAGAATGAAATATAAATACTGGAAATAGAATCGGAGAAAAAGGGTGGAAAGCTATTTTGGAAGCAGTGCTCTGGACATGTAGAAAAATTGGAAGGAAATGAGGTCACTAAGCCTGGAAACTTTCTGAAACACTTTAAACTCCTGGCTAGACGTGATCCAGTTTTAGGAAATCACCTCAAATACGCAAGAGATAATCCACGCTCTATAACTTACTTGTCGCCGGGGATACAAAATGAATTTATGAGTCTACTTTTCTCTAGTTTAAGAAATCATTTGGAAAGTGACAGAAGATATTGGGATATATTTAGTTGCGTGGTAAAGATGCCAACACCATCGATGCCAACACTGTTGCTCTAGGGAAACTTAGAGATTTCGAAATACCTTTCGAATATTGTACATCCCTGTGCTATGACAATACGGCTGTTATGGCTGGCAGTAAATCCGGACTACAAAAAAGACTTTAAAAAAAGTGTCCTCGAGCATTGGTATAAATTGTTATAACTATAGTTTGAACTATTCAGCGAAACAAGATCCACTTAGAGTTATAGTTTTTGGATCAATCTAAAGCATTTGTCTTTTCTCCGTCTCTCCGTCAATCTTTAGATGGGAAGAATTAAAGAAAATTGTAAAAAAAACTGTGAAACACGGTGTAGCGCAAAATTTGATGCGGTTAGTGCCTTTTTTGATGAATTTGATGAACTTGTTGCTTTATTAAAGTCGGATAATTCAACTAATATTGATGATAATAGAAGTGATGCAGTTCGGGTATTAGAATACGTTTTAAATTCCCTTATATTAATTGTATTTTGAAATACCATTTTAGAAAATATTAATCCTGTACAAAAACGATTATAGGATCACAGAATGAACTTCTCACGTGTATCTCATGATCTTGAAGGTCTTCAAATTGAATTAAACAGTACTCGAAATTCATTATTCGATAATGCAATTAAAATCGCTAAGATAAAATGTGAAGAATGGGGAATAGAAACTAAAAGAATGACTAAAAGAAAACGTCGTTTTCTTAAAGAATTATAAAGAGATGCTGGACTTTCGGCAGGTGAAGAAATTTTAAGAATTATGGAAGGAGTCCAAGATAGACTGAATCAAAAAAATTAACACCCACTTTGAGCGTCTTAAAGATGGACATTTAAAATTTGGGTTTTTAATGGATATACAATTGTTGGCGAAGGAGCTGGTAATTCTAATTTATAAGCAAATTGCAATAATTTTGAAAAATTCTATGACATTTGTGACTGCAGAGTGTTGCTCCGTATACGTAATGATGTATTACTTAAAATTCCAACAAAATTATTAATATTTCTTATTTCGTATGGAGAAGACGTTTTTCCAAATTTAAGTATCAATGCAAATCCTTTTGAGCATTTCTACATCAGTTGCAAGTTGTGAGCAGTCTTTCAGTAAATTGAAGTTGATTCTTTCACACTTACCAACATCTGTGGTACGCTGCTTAGTATTGAAAAGGAAACTTTGGACAAAATTGATTTTATTGAGGTCATAGAAAAATTTGCTACAATTATATCCAACAAAAATTATTATTTAAAGGAAGTTGTTTTTTTAATTCATCATTTATGGCAAATTTTATTTACATGTAGAGCATTATAGTACATGTAATCGATTTATTTAGAAATTATTTTATTTATGTTTTGACAATTTTTATTTATTTTTCCGAATGTAATTTTTTATTTTGAATTTGTTTTATTTTTGTTCATTGTTTATCAATGAAATACTTAAAAACTACGACAAATGAGTTTTAATTTAAAAAATAGTTCAAAGATTAGATGAGGGGAGGGTTCAAATGGGTTAAGTTGCTCCAGGAGTCTAGTAGTCTTGCTAGGCCTCTGAATTCTACTAACCAGAAACTTATCACCCATTCATACAAAAGTTTCTGTACAATGTTTGACATTAGTAATAAAATGAAATTAGTATAAAAAACTCAGGTATTGTACATTATTTATAAATGCGCATATTCTGAACTTGTGAGTATCTATCTCTTGTTTTGCAAAACAGTTGGTAATTAAACAGGTATCTACTGCGACGGACACGTAAATGTATTTCAGTTTCCGTGTTGTAGAGTTGTCTGATAATATTTTACATACTTATAATCCTGGTAGCCTGGAAGGATACAAATAAGGAAGAAAGGATAATAATTAATTATTAATTCTAAAATGACAGAAACAATTTTCCATAGATTGATATTTGTCCATCTTCTATAGTAATTACCGCCTAAATTAATTATATGTACAACTTTTAGCTTTCTACTAACCTACTAAAGTTAAATTAATCCTAAAGTTTCGGGTCGGCGAATTAGTGAAGTCCACACGACATCTGTAGATGCCTTCGTCTTCCTGTCGCACCCGAAGTATTCTTAATTTTCCTTCGGCCGGCTTGTCTTTCGCGATGAAGTACAGACGTGGACCCGGCTCACTCGTTGTTACCAAATGGTCCGATTCATTTAATAGGCCGCTTCGCGCATCTAAACTAAATTATCAAAACAAAAACATTAATAGTAGTTACGTTCTTATTGGGAATAGATTTTAAGTATCGTTTCTTTTACATGTTGTATACTTGTATTGCTATTAACCAATCCATATCTAAATTTATACTCTATGTAATGTCTATTAATTATTAAGACTTAAAGACTAATTTAGTTATTTAGATATATTTAATTAATATGAAGATTAAGTAATTTAAATAAAAGACACGTGTTTTATATTCGTCTATATTACAATAACTGAATAACAACGCTTTAACATATAAAGAAATAAATACCGTTTTTACGTTTGTTATATAAACAATTAAACAACGCGCATATGATGTTAAACCTATTGTATTCAATACATCACAATATACCCCCCTTTAAATATTTCCAACATATATTTAATTTAATAAAAATGAATTTCTTTTACTCAAACTTAATAAAAGTAATCGTATGTTAACCTCTTTGGTGCCCTAATACATATCTCTTCAGTTTTTTTGTTTTTTGTTTTACGTTGGAAGTGGAGAAACCTTCAAAAGGCGAATGATGCCCGATTCATCCGACAGTGTCGGATTTTTATCCACTAAAACTCCACTCCCTGTTGGGATTGTACACTGTTGGGAGATTGGAGAGTTTGTTTGAAGGAGGCTTTAGGATTTATCATCCTCGTCAGCCTGGAACTGGTACTGAGTGGAATGCTTTTAGAAATTATGGTATACTGATAGCTTGCAGATAAGATATACGCTATACTATAGCGTATACAAGGGAGCCTTCAAAACCTTGGACATAGCATTGCCAACTGATGGGGGACTTTGGTTTAGTGGTGTGAGCTGATTTGCTGGTGGTCTTGTGTATTTATGTCTTTGCTTGGCTGCGCAAGTCAGTGTTAGTTGACCTGAAATAGAAATTAAGTATGTTGTGGAAGAGAGTGATTGTTTTTTGTCTTTTTTTGTATGTATTTCGATTCTTCTTATATTTTATTTTATTATTTTTAAATTTTTTTTTGTCTTTTTTTTATAATATAGGCGTAGGGATCATCTTAGGGACAGTGGGATTAATTCAAGGATGGCTTGAAGCTGCTCAGGAGGTTTGTGCGTTTGCATCTAGAGCACAACAAGAACACTGTTTGCGCCAAAATATGCGCTAGAAATTAGTTCGTATATAAAAAATAATAAGCAAAACTTATAACTTGAAAATA
>WYDF02000007.1:212713-231672 GCA_009867245.2 Adranes taylori
ACGTCAATTTTGTTCGTTTTTATTTCTTCTTATTATCCTATTAAAAAGGTTACTCATTATAAGTTCTTCCAAGTAATTTCCTGCGTTAGACTGCGTTAATATATATATATATATATATATCGATTTATGGGAGTGGAACACATATTTTTTTAATTATTAGACGACGTTGCATTCGAATATGCGCGTGCTTTTATATACTTATAGCGGTAACACAGGAACACGGGAACCTGCCAACACTGGAACATGGGAATACACGAATATGGGACACATATTCTTCAAATGTTGTTAGGCCATATCCTTGGTCGCGGCAAAGGCCGTGGTATTGGGAATACTGGTAATGCGGGAACCCTGGTATACGCTGGTACACTGGAGGGAACACTGGTATACGGGAATATGGGAATATGGAAATATGGGAATATTGAAATTTTAGTTGACATTTTGTTAGGCATATCACTGGACTTGTCGCTGGCCGCGGCAAAGCCAAATCAAAACAAATCAAATCGAATCGAAACGAACAAATAAAATCATATCAAATCAGTTCAAATCTGATCAAATCTGCTCAAGTCAGTTCAAATCGGATCAAATTAGATCAAATCAGATGAAATTAGTCAAAAAGAAGCGCCGTAGGTAAATACTGGGAAAGAGTTTTTACCTACGGCGCTTAACTGTCCGCGCCGTAGGCAAGTACAGAAACCGGGAGATTAATGGGTAGGTGATTTTGAGGTCACGCAAGTTTTATTTAATTTACCGTTTTATTTAACGTTTTATGTAACTACTGTGCAAATCGAATTTACTAGACGACTTTATGCCAGATATAACATTTCGTAGGACTTCCAGTATATGTAAGATGGGATGGCGATCACGTGCACGAATTTTTTAATATCAGATTTATATTTTTAACTTTATTTTTTTTCTTGGAAAATTTTTTAGTTTTTTAAATAACTCTAATTTATCAAACTCTCAAAAAATTGTATGGCCCTGGTACATATAATGTAATATAAATTAAAACCAATCATCTTTTGTTTCATTTAAAAATATATGGCATATGACCGTGGGTAAATAAATGCCAATTAGATGTACGTCACATATTAAAAGCAAAAATAATTGTCAATCACATGCGTTGTGTGTGTGTGTGTGTGTGTGTGTGTGTGTGTGTGTGTGTGTGTGTGTGAGTGTGTGTGTGTGTGATACATATCATACGTATTGTTATTGATAATAATCTATTACCGTAGTACAAATGAAGATTTTTTATACTTACTAGGGCCTATATATTTGGAACTATAAGAGTTAGATCATCATATGTGGTATCATTGTAAAGCAAATCAAAAGGACTACTAAAATATGAGAAAATATACAGGGTGTTGCTAAAACGTTTTAAAAAAATTATACCTCAAAATCGGTTGTGTATTCAATTGTTCAACGAGGCAAAATTGAGGTCCGCTTGTCTTACATAAGTTCTCCAAGTTTGATTTCTCCAAAGTTCATACGAATAGAGATATTTGGGATTGTATACTTTATTTGCAAGGTCAAATTACTCCCACGCTATGACATGCGAATTTTTTAAACTCAGTGAATCCCTTAAATATTAAAGTATCTTTCGATACAAGAAGTTCTTGCGAAACTTTTCGAGAAAATGGATCTTAAAATTTCTTTATATAACATTACAATAAAGTTTATTCAAATGTCCATCTTTTACCATTCCTGAGATATTTCAAAAAGTTTCTTAACTTACAAACGTGGCAACACCGCTTCCTATAAAATTTGGCAACCTGGGACTTTTTTTATTCGACGCATAATGCAAGGTACTATTAGTGTGCAAAATTTCAGCCTCCTAGTTTAAATACGAAATTTCTGAACAAAAAAAATTGCTCCTGTCCGCCATATTGGATTTAAAAAACAAATTTAAAAAACCGTTGTGCGGATTCATAGTCTACCTGTCTACCAAATGTCATCTAGATCGGTCCCATAGGGAAGGAGAAATTGAAAAATTGTTACTTATGACCCCGCTCCCTTGAATTGCGTATGAACGGTTTGAAGTGATTTGAATACAAGAGACGTACTAAGGTGAAATTGAAAAAATTCTGAAAGCATGAATCCATGAATCCTATATCTTTCTTATACTTATACGTACTTCGTCGTATATGGTATATGAAAGATAAAAAGTTTAGAAATGTTTATTAAGGAAAACATAATATGAATGAAATTCCATAAATAATTTGATACAATTGTATAAAGATGACATTGATTCAAACAATTTTAAAGATAAATTGAATCAATTTTTAATCCTTTTAACTGAAGAAGACAAGATCAATCAATTAACAATTTATACAATAAAGCATTGATTATGAAAGGAACGTTTCCAACCGTCGAAATTATTTTAAAATGTTATTGACTATGCTAATTTCAAACGCATCGAGGCAACGTCATTTTCTTGTCTAAAAAGAGCAAAAAAATTGTAAGAAATTCAATGATAGAAGAAAGATGAAATAATATAGCTATTTTATATATATAGAGCGATTTTCTGCAAACTATTGATTATGATGAGGTAATTAATAAGTTTACAAAACAAAAATCATGAAAAATGTGTATTTAAGTATTTTCACTAATGTAATTTTTCAAATACACTAATATGATTTACTGTTCCTGATAGTTCCTCCTTGCTTCTTATTATACATAATGTATATTATAAATTATCATTAATTGTTCCATTGTTATAATTATAATAATGTTTTTATTGGAAATAAAATATTAATTAGACAATAATAATTCAAGTGCTTTTATTATTTAAAAATATGGTAAACATGTATTGTTACTACATCGCCGCGGGTAGAGATCGTTGATCGTCGATGGAGATAGCTGTGTTAAAAAAAGTTTTTTTTAATTTTTATTTCCCTGATAATGAATACATCAGAATATCGTAGAAGCTTAACTTCAGTAGAGATTATTGCATCAGAAATGTAGCAATAATCTCTATTGAAGTTGCTAGGATTCCAAATTAAAATAAACACCTGCGGGTCTGTTAGGGGCAGACCCTAGATGTAAGATACTTACTAATACGCGAGCGTACTAGATGCAGCGTTAAAAGAAATAATAGCAGAAGCAAAACACAACCATTTCATGTAGGTTGTTATAACGTACATAATGTTATTCTGAATATAATCAGACTCTACTAAATAACACTAGATTTATTCATGAGTTGCATAATAAACACACTAATTAGGAGTGTCCGTATCCTCAAATAATTTCTCGCATGGCTTATCACACATTGTCATAATCGCTATAAATTTAGAATCAGTTTGGTCTATTTATTGAGTAAACTTAAACAAACAAAACATTTTTTTTCAATATTTCTACTAGAAGTCAAGTATATAAACATTATCAATTTTTTAAATGCTGATTCACAATTACTGTTGAATTTAAATTTAATTTCGGTTATAACTTTGAAATCGCAAAACATATGACGCAAATAAATCATGTCGCAAAGATACCATTTCAACTACTTAACATACACGTATTATAATTTTAACTTTTAAGGTATGTATACAGAAAAATGGAACATATGGATCAAGAAACTTGTCAAAAATTATTATATTCATTTATGTGTATTTTCATGTAAGTGTTAAACTTATCATTAATTATGTTAAAAAATATTAAACATTGTTTTCCACCACTAAATAATTTAGAAAGTTAATTAACAAATTAGGAATTTAAAAAGTTGTTTTAATGTGTTTGTGGGCGCGTCGCGTCAGTTTCCATCGTTTATGACCTGATTAGCAGGATACACAGGAGAAGATTTGTCTGTACAATTTGATCAATTTATCTCTGACTTGTTAAGTCTCAGAGATAAATCTGCAAGTTAATGTTCTTTTTAAAAACTGAATTATCAACTATGTATTGAGACAGATAAGTTGGTCCAATTAAAAGAACGATTGGTGACAGATACCCAAGGTTAGTTTTAAAAGGTTAGTTTTGTTAATTTAGCTCTAAACATTTGTAATTTAAAATTATCCTACTTTATTTTATATTTATATCCACATAATGCCATGGAAAGAGTTTGTAGAGCAATTTATTGAAGTGTACCATAGTCACGAGTGTTTATGGAAAGTAACTTCACCAGAATATACAAATAAAAATATTAAAAATAGGGTAATTGGTGGAGTAGTGCAAAAGGTCCTATGATAAAACAGATGAGGAATTTGTTAAACAAAAATCTAAAACATTCGGTCTGCATTTAAAAAGGAGTTACAGAAAGTCCACAATTAAAAAAAAGTGGAAGTGGAGCTGATGATGTTTATGGCCATAAGTTATGGTACTATGATTCACTATCTTTAAGGTTGACGATGTTCTACCTTAGCCAAGTCTCGATAGCAGAATAGCTATTGCAATAGTTGCAGACATTCTAAATCCACCCAACCCACCCGGAACTGTTCCTAACTGTTCCAAAACGGTAGCCGTCCCGCGGAGGGGTATTTTTAGAGGCATTGCGTTTGACAGGTGTCATTTGAAAATCCAAGATGGTGGATGACATATCATTTCCGGTTGTCATTCTGGGCGTACCTCTGACTCGATTTTTGTTGACAAACTTGAATATGTTAGCGGGAAGTTTGAAATTTAGGCTGGTACAGTTGGGCTGGAGACGTCTATATGGTGGAGCTAGGGACCCCTTCGAGGGCTGCCCGATGAGGAGCAGGGGCATAGAATTTAGATTTGTTTTGATATTGATTGGAACGAGGCCTTTCAAATTTAAGTATTGGATCATATAATTGGTATAAAATGTAGTTCAGATAAATCGAGCCATCGACGCTAACAAGTAGTGTCTAAGTGATTTGTTGTAACAAATTAATCGGTCACTTAATTCGGTTCATATGTGCTGGACGAACGTTTTACCCCTTAAATTAGAAAGATATGTGTGCAATCGCTCATCTTTCGGAATTCTTTTACATTTTTTATCATGAACGTAGACGCACTTCTTATTTTGCTCTCCCTTGGAATGATGGGTGACATCATAATTAAACGGTTTGCAATATAAGTAGTTGCTGACTGTTCTTTCTAACCAACCACCCAACCCACCCGGAAATGTTCCGAAATCGTTCTAAAATGGTACCCGTTGCGCGGAGCGGTATTTTTGGAACAGGTAACGATTTTTTCGATTTTTTCGAGATCATATTCGATTTTTGCTGACAAACTTCAAATTGTTGGCGGGAAATTTGAATTTTAGGCTGGTATAGTTGGGCTGGAGACTATATGGTGGAGCTGGGGACCCCTTCGAGGTCTGCGCGGTGGGGTGTAGGGGGACTCCTTCGATGTCTGTGGCAGGGTCTCATTCTCCGTTGGTGGTGATCTTGGCTCTGCGGTGGTGGCGCTCGTCGTATGAATTTGAGGTTATGTTTTATTCTTCTTCTTATTATATTTATTTTACGTAGACCTTCTTTAGCATTAGCAATACCGTGACCTATATCCAACATTATGTTTTATCGGTTCTAAGTATTTTTGGAACAGGTATTTACAGATGTCAATGGTTGGTAATGCAGATCCCTGTATTATTGGTTGTCTACTTTTAATGATTCGCTTCAATCATTCGACCCTAGATGGCTCCTCACCGACCCACTGGCTATGATGTACTTCCAATGTATTCAATGTACTTCTAGTATCGTATCCCCTCTTTATCCCTTCTCTGGATGTATGTGATCTGTTTACTCTCTATGTATAATCCATCATACACTCTCTGTCGGGCTCAAATTTATCCTCTCTGGCCCTACGTGTATGTGTCTGGGGTAGTTATCACTCTCTAGAACCCCTCATGGGTCGCTGGGGCCCCAAAATTGGAAGCAAAGCTGCCAAAAATCGTATTTGCGCCGCGATAAATCATCCGCGATACGATCATCGATTCATAACCGTAGATGGAACCTGGGCCCATCACTTTACATCTGAGTCGAAGAAACAGTCCAAAAAATGGACTGACATGGGAGAATCGACTCTGAAGAAGGCAAAGTCAGTTCCATCTGCAGAAAAGATCATGATCATCTGCAGACAAGATCATACCGTCGGTTTTTTTGGCCTAATCAGCCCCAGAGGGATACCCGACAAGAGCCGATGGACAACATAAGTGCAGGACAAAAAACCTACAGTCGATCAGTTACAGTAATGCCTGAATTGATTAATAATAAAAATCAAATTCAACAGCAAGATCCAAATGCTTCCATTCAAAACTCTCTTCAACAAATAATGGAGATATTAACAAAACTGGATGAACGTATTAGCAGACTCGAATATAGCGCTAAAGGAGCTATTCCCAAAAATCGTATTGTCAAGTAGCCTTAGGATTATGGAGTGGAATGCCAATGGACTCTTACATCACCAACAAGAGATACAAGCAGTCCTAGATATAGAGAACATTGATATATGTCTCATTTCTGAGACTCCCTTTACTAACGAATCATTTATGAAATTCAGGGGATATAAAGTATAAATGGAATTTATATCCCCTGAAATGGAATCAGGGGATATAAATGGAATATAAAACAGAAAGGTTTCAAGCTGCCTCTGTAAAGGTGAAAACCAAGACATATGAGATCATAATCTCCGCAGTTTACTGTCCGTCTAGACATGCTTTCAAAAAAAAAAACTAATATTTAGACTTTCTAAAGAGTCACGAATATAGATTCATAGGTGGCGATTTTAAAAACTTCCAATGAGGATCTAGGTTAACGAATATAAAAGGAAAAGAACTGTTTCAAGCAGTCAATGAACTACAGACCCCAATAAAATTCCAGATCTAATTGATTTCTTCATAACTCGGAATGTGCCAGTAAACTATATACATATGTAGGAAGCTTGGGGCATGATCTCTGACCATTCGCCCATATTACTCACACTCAGCGACAGCAATATACAAAACGACATAGCTCCTAGATTGGCAAATAAACTGACAGACTGGAAAAGCTTCAAATTAACACTTGAAGAGAATATCAATATGTCAGTGCCTCTAAGAAACGAAGAACAACTAGATAATGAAGCAGAATCATTCGTTAATATTATGCAGCAGGTGGCATGGGATAATACTCCGGATATTACTCCAAGAACCAAAGTAGCAACTACCCCGAAGAAATCAGACCTCTTATCTCTGAATAAAGAAGGCTCAGAAGAATTTGGCATCGACCTAGATTAGCAGCTGATAGAAGCAGCGTAGCTGATGAACAGATACGCTGAATATCTTGAAGAAATTTTCCAGACGAATGAGGGTGAAGACACTGTCGACTGGGAAAATCTTATCCGGGAAGAAGGCGCTATCAAACCCACTACTCCAAAATAAATAAAAGGAAACATTAGCCCGAAAAAGGCTCCAGGGTTAGACGTTATTACGGAAGAAATTCTAAAGCAACTGCCACGTAAAGCGATTGTAAATCTTACCTACCTTATTAACGTATCGTTTAGATTGGCATATGTACCTAAGATATGGAAAGTTGCAGATATGGAAAGTGATAATGATTCCTAAACCCTGAAAACCGCCAAATGAAGTTTCGTCCTACAGGCCAATCTCCTTGCTCCCTGTAATCTCAAAACTGTTCGAAAAAAATCTCTTGAAACGATTAAAACCAATCATTGAGGTCAGACACGTAATACCGGATCATCAGTTTGGCTTCAGAGAGAGTCACTCAACTATAGATCAGGTACATAGGATCACAGATTTAATTGAAAGTCGTTCGAGGAAAGCAAAGTTTGTTTTTCTGTCTTTCTCGATGTGGCTCAGGATTTAGATAAGGTGTGACACGAGGGACTTATATAAATTAAGCAACCTCTTAGCTAACCAGTTCTCACAAGTATTAAGTCCTATATTTCAGATCGAGCTTTTAGAATTAAGCAGGAAGATGTTTACTGGGAACTTAAAGAAATTAAGGCAGGAGTACCACAAGGTAGTGTATTAGGGTCAGTCCATTATCTACTATACACCAGTGATATTCCTGAATTACACAATAGCATGACACAATAGCCACCTTTGCTGACGACACTGCCATAATGTCTGTAGGTCAAGACCACGAAGAAGCGACATTAAACCTGCAAACATCAGTTAACAAAATTAACAACTGGACCGAGCAATGGAGAATCAAAATAAATGAAGCTAAATCTACTGATGTCAATTTTACAAACAAAAGAGAGCAACATATCCCTGTTAGCATAAACAGTATCCAAAAACCACATGCTAATACTGCAAAATATTTGGGCATGACACTGGACGCTAAGCTACGCTGAAGAGCTCATGTCAAAAAGAAAAAAGAAGAATTGGACATCAAATTTAGGAAAATATATTGGCTGCTTAAATTCCATCCTGTCAATATACAACAAAGTACTGCTGTACAAACAAATTCCCAGGCCAGTATGGACAAGTGGCATTCAGATGTGGGGTTGTGCCAGCAAGAGCAATTTAGAAATAATACAGCGATTCCAAGATAGAGTATTAAAGAGCAATATTAACGCCCCCTGGTATTGCAGAAACAGTGACCTCCATAAGGACATGGAACTGGACACCGTTATACAGATCGTTAACAAATTCGCCAAGAGTCACGAACAACGACTTCTTCATTCACGCCAATGTCGAAGCAATCCAGCTCCTTGACAATACGAACCAGATCAGAAGACTCACGAGAATCAAACCCTTTGAGCTAGTGTAATTTGTGTTAGTGCAAAAACAGAGAATAATGCTTGGGTATGGAGTAGGGTTAGAATAATTAAGTTTAAAGGATAGTTAAGGAACTCTATTGAGATAGTCCTTAGATATAAGTTTCGTAGTTGTAGTAAATTAGGTTTGAAAAATATTAGTCATTGATCAGGTTCAAGATCAGATTGTAATTTTTATAAATGCAATAGGGGTGTAATTTTTTGGAATGCGCGTAAGTTAATTTCCATTGATTATCTTTCGAAAGGAAAAACAATCAACGGCGAGTATTATGCCAACTTATTGCAGCATTTAAAAAAAATCGCATTTGGCGAAAAAGAAAGTGTTGTTTCAAGACAATACACCTTCTTTATCGCTATGGTCAAAATCAATGAGTTAGGATTCGAATTGCTTCCTTATGTACTCTATTTGCCCTTGGATTATTTTCTGCCTCCAAACTGGTGCGGTGGTGAAAGATTTGCGAACAATAAAGAGGTGGTGCCTGCGTTGATGGCTATTTTGAGAAGCTCGACGATTCTCGCTATTAACCAAGTAACGAAGCTATTGAACATAGCTGGTAAAAGTGTATCGAACTAAAAGGAGACTATAAAGACATGTTTTCCCAAATTTTGTGTGTTTTCTTTGTTAAGTCGGGTATTTCTGGGGCTACCCTCGTACTACCATTGTTCATTATGCCATACAGTTGAATGTAATAATTAACATTTTAAAAAAATTTCAGTATGTTTAAGCATGGGAAATGGAGGTATTACACAAACGTGGCTATCACCAATAAGTGTCTTATTAAATAACACGGATGCAACAAAAAATCCAATGGGTAGACCTATAACTCAAATGGAGTTATCATGGCTTGGAGCGACGCAATTGATGGGTAGCATGTTAGCAATATTATGTCTTCCATTCGCTATTAATAAATTTCTGAACCGAACTGTTACTATAATCATCAATATACCTTTTGTGTTAGGTAAATAATTTAGCAAACACTTTCTTTATAATTCGTTTTTTTAATTAGGAGAAATTGATCAACTTGCGTAGCAAAGCAAGTTAAAGAAAAATAATCACTTCTAACAATCAAGACCCCTTAATTAACCAAAACTCTGATATGAGTTGACCATGCTATGGCCAAAGTCTTTTGCAGGTTTTCTTTGGCTGTAAATCAAATTCTATTGTGTATCTTTCCTGCAAGCTATTAGCTTACCAATACTTTCTATAATTTACCCACTCACTACCAGTTCCAGGCTGAAGAGGATGATAAATCCTAAAGCATCCTTTAAAATTCGTCAATCTCCTAATTTACACAATTCCAACGGAGGGTGGATTTTAGTTGGTCAAATTCCACGTAAGTTAAGTAAGTCTAGTAAGTTTAGTAAATTAAATTTCGATTGTGGCAACTCCCGGAGAATAGGAGACCTATTAGTTTATTACGTAGCTTTTCAAAAGTTGCGGAAATAATTATGAAAGAAAAATTTGTTGAAGAAAATAACATTTTACCGGTATAGCAAATGGGATTCAGAAAGCAACTCGCAGCAGTTCAATTTGAATGCAATAATTTCTCAAGCCCGAAAAAAGGCTGCGATCGTTACTCACTATAGAGTCATTATGTATTCAAGAAGTAGGTCAGAGAAAACTTTAAAAATTATTGCGAGCTTTGGAAAATTAGGATCAATACACAAAAACAAAATTAATGGGATTTCGTAAATCAAAAATTGTATGTACTCAATTTTGAAATACAATTCGAAACTGTCCGAGAAAGCTAGGACTAAAATTATGAATTGTGTTGTTAGACCACAATTAATATATGGGCGCGAATTATGGGCAGGCATCGCTCTAAAAGCTGAAGCATGTAGTAGTACGGCACAACATAAAGTTGTCAGTAAAATTTTAGATGCTGCTGAATTAGGAATTTAGAATTAATGGAGCCACTAAAAGCTCCTCAAATACCTGAGCTGGCCTTGGAAAGAATAAAATCAATTAATAGAAATATTAAAAAATCATGCAAATGAGGAATTCAATAAAATAGGTGAAAGAATTAATGACTGAAGAATCAATAATCCAGCAGTATAATAATCCAGCAATAATCCAGCTCATTAGTATACTGACCGGAAACTGATCATATTCGTATAGATTCAGATGGGATGAAAGAAGTAAGACTAAAAAGAAATACTTGGAAATTGAATTTTAAATTTAGATATGTGAATTCTTTTTATAGGTAGTTCTAAAAAAATAATATATAAATAATTATTTTATAAAATAATATTAATATGGATAATTTCACTACTTTATATGTATGCAATGATGAAATACTTAGATGAAAATGTTATATGTTGTTTTATTACGATTTGGTGAATATTTTTAATATAATGTTTCTTATATTTTTGATAATTCAAATTTTAATATGAAATCTATTACTACGTAGTTTTGATTTGTCTACAACCTTTTATTTAATAATATAGAAACCCTTGAACATTCAGTGTATGTATAATATGATGTGACCATAATATATTATATGTAATTTTTATGATTTTAATTTCCTTCATTTTAATTTGTTGTAATGTGAAACTACACTTACATATATGTTTTCGTAAATACGCCACTGGAATTGTCCCATTGATATTTCAAAACAAAAACATGTAAACAAATGTATAAAAATGTGAGGTTATAATTCGGACATAATTTTATATGTTCCGCCATTTATATTTATAGGAGTTCAGTGGCCAGACGGTCACTGAATTGTTTTGAACTTTGTTTTAAGGTGCCTTCTTCCTCTCTAGTCATTTCATCTAGATTGTAATTCATTTACCTAATCATTTAATCTACTACTTAGACGCGTGACAATTCGCAAACACCAATCAATACTGACTAGGCTAGCATATATACACTCGTGTTACTGAATGGAAGTGGGTAAGTGAGACTTCGCAACTGCTGTTTCGAAGTTGATTCGGCAATTTTTCGCCTCTTGTTCAGAAAAGAGCCCGATTTAATGGTTACGCCTACCCATTAAAATGTAAAACCGTATTATAGCACATAATAACAAGTGAAACTACAGAAAAGGAAACAAAATTCGAAAGATATAAAATAGTTACAACCAATTTAAAGGGCCCCTACATATCTCACATAACACTTATCTGTTTCTTAAATCATAAACATAAAGCAATTTTGCAAGCTTGCAATAAACAGTCCATTGTTCTTCTTATTGTTTGGTGCGTATTGTAAGCAAATAGTATTATGCTGCTGAGTAAACAAATTATTGTTTTGAATACCATGATGAGTATTTTCTTTATTAAACGATAATAAAGAAAATTTTATTTACATTTTAAAGAGAATTATGTTTACTATTCGACATTACCCACATCAATGCACACGCAATAGGATCTATAATTTAATTCCTTCGTTTTGTTAAAGTTTGAGTATTATTTATTACAATGAAAAATTAATATAGTAAATTTATTTACACTAATGAAAAATAAAAGCACTGCAAGCCAAGAGATCGAAAGAAATTATTTTAATGACATAAATTTTTGCAAAACTGTTCTCCAATTAGCATATACTCTTCCACATAGTAACTCTTAATTAAAGAGCAAAAAAGTTTTACATTATAAACTTTAACTTTAAAATTAAATAAAGTGCACTACGAGAGCTCTAAAATAGTAAATCTAATAGTTACTCCAGAAATTCTTCTCCGCAACGCCAGCAACATAAATTCTACGTTCCCTATGCTTTTTCTTCTCATGAAACATTCTTTCGTATTTTACCAGTTCGGCTTTATTTCTCATTTTCTCCTCCTTTAATTGCTTCTCTTCCTCGCATCGTTCTTTCTCTTCTTCTTTACGATAGCGTTCATTACAAGCAACAATACATGGTAGCGTTGTTTTACCTCGAGCTTCAACACATGCTAAGTCGCGACGTACAGCACGGCACACGCATGCTAGATGCAGCGACTGTTGGCATCCTTTGGTCATCGCGGAGTTACTTTGATTAGATTCTTGGAAGCCGTACGCACCAGAATTACATTTGGATTCACATCGATTGCTATATTTGTATGCGCAGCTCAGCAACGATTCCTGCTCTTTGTCGTCGGCTTTATCCATCTCCTACAAACTGATAAACATATGTGTAGCGCCACAATGGCAGCGAACTCTTGCGGACAACTTGCAAGGCAGATATGGGCCTGGATGGCACGGATTGCGACAAAGATGACGACAACCTTTCGGGCGTGGTTTGGTGCAAACGCCTTCGCTTGGTGCACAATGACTGAATTACATGTGGTGCTTTTTCTACTTGATGACAAGGGACTTGGCAAGTATGATTGCCACATGGCAATTGGCGTCAGTATGGGCGGAAACAAGATAATAATCGTGCATCGTAACAAGGCAAACAGTTGTCTCATGTCCGCCTAAACAAGTTACAGATTGCGGGACTACGCATTCGGGGCAAGGTAAAGCAGTACGAGTTGGTTCCGGTCCGCGTACTTCCCAAGGTACTTTTCTATCTTCGACTTTGACAAGTACCGGTGCCGGACAATAATTCGGACAATTTGATAAACGCTTCAAACACAACATATGGCATGGAAAACATTAGTCGAAGTATCAAGTATGAGGATAGCTCGCCGTATGATGACAAACTGGTGCAAGGCTTTAGACATTTGGTGGTCTCATATGTTCTTTACTACCACAGGCTTTACTAGCACAGCAATGATTGTACTTCCACAACGGCAAGAAACTGATTCCTTCAAAGTGCATGGATAGCATGGTTTACGATGACATGCCGACTGGCAGGGCTGTTTTTTGTAACTAAAAGTTCGACCGCAAGGTTTCTCGCAAAATGGGCAATTACAGCATCTACGATCACAAGAATGTTTGTTACAATCCTTCATGCATTTAAATTGGAATTCGCAAGAAAATGTTTTGCTGCACTGGATTTCTTTCGTATAAGCTCCACAACGACAATATTTCAGGATTGTTTCTACCCTATGCGCTTTTTCGCTTCAATTTTCCCAGTGATTGTTCGCAGTAGCTTGTTACACTTACCATTTATGTACATGGTGAACAAAGGCCGAGTTGACATAATCACGTCTCGCCACATGAGTGATGAACAATCAATCACTGAAATGGTGGATTCTTTGTTTTCTTGCAGAAACACAAATAATCCTTCGGGATATCTTCAGGAGTATATATATGTTTGCATTTTAGGGACAGTAAAAACACATACAAAACACATACTTTTCTATTTAGTATTTGTTTTGCTGTATAGGCGTAGAACAAGTATTGTATGAAATATTTATATTAGTTAATTTCTTTCAAATAAAATATTATTATCAAAATAAAAAATCTAAAAAAAAAATGCAGAAATTTGAAATTTTTATATGGCAGAACACATATTAAAAATATTTTGGTATTTAAATTAAGCTAAATTTATGAATTGTTTAAACTTTAAAAATTATAAAAAACTGTTCAAAATTATAATTTTAATATAAAATGAAAACTCATTTTAATTCTTTTAGTTCTGTAGTTATTAATAAGTAATATTCTAACAAATTTTCATATTATTTTATCAATTTCTTTTTTTGTAAAATTTAAATCACCTTGAAACTGAAATACTTACATAGTGACATATTTATATAATATAAAATACTTAGAAAAAAAGTGAAATACTTTTTATTAGTGTGAACGTATATTTTGTCCTTTAACTTTTCGCTATTCTAATTTTTTTAACAAAAATGAGTTAAACAAAAATATGTATGTACATATACGACACATTAACTACGCTCCTGCACTTATTTTTATATACAAGCAAAATGTATTATAGACTTCACTGTATTATAAAAGTTATAGCATCATTTTATTTATTTTAAACATTTCATGTTTTATTGTTTAATTGTAAACATGTAAGAATTATAAATACAAAAAAAATCAGATAATACTTTTATTTTTAAATACGTTGGCAGCTCTGATTGTACCAGGCATTTAAAATAACGAACACAGAATAAGTATAGGGGTAACATATGACCTAATAGATGAAGTTAGAGCCGCCATATTGTGCACTGTTATGTGAGCTGTTGCCACTAAACTAACCTACATCTTATGTTATTTGTTTATTATATTTGCTTTTTTAAAGAGTGCTAATTAATTAAACTTTATTTTAAAGCAAAATTGAAGTTAATTTAAAAAAAAATGGTGCACTGTGTTGTTTATGGATGCACGAATGATGGAAAAAATACTGTACAAAATAAAAAACAAAATATAACTTCTCATAGGTAACTTATTGTACTCTTGATAATCACAATAAAGTTTTACTTTTGATTTCTTGCAAAAAACTTCATGGTTTTCTAATAAATTATTTTAAATTTCCAAAAAATATAGGCAAAAAATATTATGGATAAATGCAGTACGTCGCAAAGATTGGAATCCATCGGATCGCTCGTATTTGTGTTCACTTAAGGTATGCATTTTTTACAGTATTTGTTTTTTCTTTCCAAAATTAATTTTTATTTTCTTTTAACAAAATTTAGATTTTATAGTGAATATTTATAAATTATAATTTGTAGGAATATGATATTGATAGGACTTCCCTAGATTCGGGATGATGCTGTACCTGAACTATTTTCTGGTCATCCTGCACACTTGCAAAAGGTAATAAAAGATAAAAGACAAGCGACCAGCAAAACGAATTGCTTTGAAAGAACCAATCAAATCGCCAGCCATCAAAGAAAAAGTTGAAGCTTGAATTGGAAAAGTCACAGATGCATGTAAACGAAATAACCGATATGGATTACATACGTTTAATTTATTTCTTTTCATAGCATTACAAAATAATCCACAGTTTCTAAATGGTTGGATAATTTATTTTTAGATGAACTTGAAGAAACACAAACACGGTCAGATAGTTCAGAACAGAAAATTGATGTGCTAGAAAAAAAGTGAAATTACTACAACAGCAACAAAGGCGACTTACTAAACAAGTTACAAATTTAAATTCAAATCATTAATGAACTGAAGGAAAAAGCACTGATAAGTGGAGAGTCGTATTTTATGTTGGAAGGGATTTCAAAAACATCTTTATGCTTGGTAAAGCCTCGATGTGACAAGGGCAATAACAAATTAAATAAGTCAATAAATATTGTGAAAGATTAAAAGCGTTTGCAATCATGTTTCATTTTTATCAAGCGAAGCTTACGACTTTGCGCAAAACTTTTAATAATTGTTTACCTCACCCAAAATTATTCAGCCGTAAGGTACCAAACAGTTCTGGCCAAAACTGGAATTTGCAGTGAAGTGCTACAAGTACTTGCGGAAAAATGTAAAGAAAAAAGTATCTTTGGGCATTGATGATAGATGCAATGAGCATCAAGCAAATGGTGGAATGCGATGGTCATTGTATTGAAGGCTACGTAAACGTTGGTGTTGACGATGATAACGATGCTGGTACTGTAAAAACCCAAGTGCCGATTTTTCATTTAGTATGTATAAATTCGTCCTGGAAAATTCTTGTCCCATCAGTCAAACTTGTGATGGGACAAGCACAAATATAGCTACGGTAAATACTTTAGGATGTCAATCAAATAATCCACGAAACCTTGAAACGACATTTGGCAATTGGCAAACCTGTTTTTGCTTTTTTGGACACATGTAAAGAAAAAATGTAGAGCTCACATGTAAAAATTGGTTAGAAATACTTTAGAGGATAAGCATACTATAAAAACCGATTGAGGCTATATTCAATGGAAGTACATTACAGAACTTGTTGATTTACAAGATCGGAGGGATTGCGATTAGCGAACAAATTGAGAAAGTTCCACGTTTTTTACCCTAATCAACAAATGAAGGTAACACTAGCTGCTCAAGTTTTTAGCTCAAGTAGGCTCACTGATGTTTATAAAAAACCGAGAAGGATTAATCTCGCCAAGTGAAGATGTGCTACGCATCATTCGTATGTGCGACGTCTAAGTTCGTAGAGCTGGAAGTGCATTTCGAGCTCTGGGAAAATCGCCGCCTCTGGTTAATACAAGCCATAGCACTACTATATTATAAAATTAGATTATACCATGTGGCTAATGAAAAAGCTGCACATAAAAAAAATTAGACAAAATATTACAAAAATAATTCAGTTTGAAGGACAATAAAAAATCTATATATTATCCATAGTTTAATTTTAATTAATATTGTTAGTTTAAATGGTTCTTTATAATATTGTAAAAAACTATTCAAATAAATTTTTCTATAATAAAACTTTTATACATATATTTTATGAAATTATCTCTTATATCAAAATGTTATTTTCAAAAATGTTCTAGTTTGCTTTGGTAATTCTACAAAACATCCGGTTCTGGTAAGATTAGCAGTGATGGAGCGTGTACCTAGATGGCGGCGGCCGACTTCACTTACTGCTATAGTATATCAATGGGACCGCTCCTATTATATTCTGTGTTCGTTGATTTAAAGGAGTTACAACTGATTTAAATACCAAGGCCAACTATCTTGCATTTATATTTTATATACGATTTCTGTTAAGATTCGCTTCTTGGTATTCTTTGACTATAGCGAATAGGTACTGTACGAAGCGGGATATTGCTGTATACAGAAACACGTTTGATTTGTAGGTTACAAAACATATAGGGTGAAGAACATGCCCACGAATTATTATTAAATTAATGAAACATTTTTGTATTTATTTTTATAGGTTCAATAATATTAGCATATTCAAATACGTTATGGATGCTATACTTAGGAAATATTTTCTTTGGACTGAGTACAGGTTGCGCACTGTCCATACTTCCAGCTTACATTGGCGAAATAAGTGAAAAAAGTGAACGAGGATTTTTTGGAAGTTGGTTTAATATATTTATGACGTTGGGAAATTTATGTTCCTACGCGGTTGGACCATACGTGCCTTATAAAACGTATTGTTTAGTATGTATGATACCTGCTATATTATCATTTGTTTTGATAATACTTATAGTTCCGGAGAGTCCATATGATATGTACAAGATAAAAAATACTGAACAAGCAAAGAAGATTCTATATTTATTATTACGCAGAAATGAAGAAAATTCTATTGACTCGGCTGCAGAGGAGATAAGACAATATACAGAAGCTTCGCATGGAAAACTACGATTCAAACAAGTTTTAAAAACGAAATCATTATTGAAAGGACTAATTTTAACTATTACTATGTTAATATTTTTACAATTAACGTTCCTTCTGCCAATTTCAGCATACATAGAATCAGTCTTTGCTGCATCAGTTACTTCTATCTCGCCAAGTATGTCAGCAATTATATTTGGAATAATTCAATGCTTAGCAACAGCAATTATAGAATTTGTAATTGATAAATTCGGACGTAGAATTCTATTGATTACCTCATATGTATGTCTATCATTTTGTTTAATTGGTGTTTCCGTGTATTATTATCTACAAAATCAAGGTCATGATCTGGAAAATTATTCCTTAGTTCCCGTTTGTTTATTTGCATTCTATGGCTTTTCCCTTAATTTTGGCTGTGTACCAGTCACATTTATTATGCTCGCCGAATTTTTCCCAGCACACGCTAAAGCAGAGATGCTAAATATAGCAATATTTACATTTTTCTTTTTCGGATTTATAATTATGTGGTTGTATCCTTTTTTGATTGTAACTATTACAATGGCCTACACTTTTTTAATAAGTGGCATATGTTGTATAGGAGCGGTGATCTTTACAGCAATTTTTATTCCTGAAACGAAGGGAAAGTCATTAGCTGAAATACAAAACATGTTACAGTCCTAGAATATTTTAAAAACTACGTGAATTTTTATGAGACAAGATGATACTTGTATTAATACAACTCTTATTATTGGCGATATTTACTTCCATTGTTTGATAGCATTTCTTTCTAAATGTAAGGAATTATAAGTAAACATTAATATACTCAATTTTATAATATACCGCTTCACCATTATATGATTGCGGGTGGAATTTTCGCGTGGTACGCAAACACTAAACGAGTAACATGCGAAGATGATACATTTTTTTTAATAGAATGCTATACTTTTTAGTTGATAATTCGATTCTACGTATTTTTCATAACTTTCAATCTAAGACTTGTTAGGCTAATTCTTTTTAAACTTTGTTCGTATTAGCCCGAGGAAAGTTTTTGCGGAGAGAAATATTAGAAAAATTGCCCAAAAATTGGAAAATTCGCGAAAATCTATATAATAAAAATGAATTGCTATTCGGGTTGGTAAGCGCATAACTTGAGAACGGCTGGATCGATTTGGCTAATTTCATTTTTGTAATATTCCTAACCATCCGGA
>WYDF02000007.1:255489-283007 GCA_009867245.2 Adranes taylori
TATTTATTTATTTATTTATTTATTTATTTATTTATTTATTTATTTATTTATTTATTTATTTATATGATATATGTATAGCATAATTTGTAAACTATTGCGATCAATAAATGTCTTATGTCTTATTCCACCGAGTTGGTCCAATAACGGAACCTTCTGGAAACCGCTGCGGTGTCTTATTGCTTTTTGAGTTTTAGTTCTGTGTTTGCTCAATATATCATCTCAGTGATCATTAATAATAAAAATAAACAACATTTCTTGGCATAAGTAACTTACAATTAAATAAAAGGTAAATACTATATCGTATAATAACAGCCAAAAACAAAAAACAATAGTTTAGATTATGGTACAATCCCTTACTGGAAAAAAAACTTAAGAAAGGAAAAAAAAACTTACATAATAAAAAATTACTCCAGTAAAAATTACATTTCTGCTTTCTCCATCCCAATAAAAACCCTTGTTAATCATGTCTCCCGTATGGTAAGAAGGTAAGACCATGTTTCACTTTTCATACCAAAATCATCCTTCTTCGCATAGTCTCCTCAATACCCGCCTTCCTTTTTTCTACTCTGCATATTCCCCCTTACCCCCTCTCCTACATGCTGTTGTCCTTCTTATCACCGCAAATTCACTTTAATCACTTATCGTTCGCATCCTTTCATTTCTTTACCCTCTCTTCTCGTTTCTCCTTCCCATCCCTACCATTCCCATCTTCCTAACATGTCTACACATATCAGTATTTTTACCTTTATCTCCTCCCCATATAGTAACCTAAGTTCCAGCACCTAACATCCTACTCCATTTTTTAGCACATTCACCACTTTTTTCATTATACTCAAATCGCCCCAAACATCTACTGCAATTATCTCCTATCACCCTGTCCTCTTCCGTCCACCCCATCTTTATACAATCTCTCATCCAATGCATCCAATTTTCTTCAACTATTTCTCTACATTTTCTATCTTGTTCATTCATCCAGTATCTATTATTCCGTTCTTCACTGCCACACCTAAACCTCGCAATCATCCTTTTTTCTTTTATACTCATTCCGAAATCCTGTCTGGCCCATTGCCCCTCCTTTCTTCTTCTTCCCAATTTCTTCTTGAACCTCCTTTATACTTATTTCAACTATATCAAATTCTACAGTCTCCCTCAATTCCCCATCATAATCTCTTTCTTGCACTTGCCTCTCCAATCCTCCAGCAAGCTCGCCTCTACATTTCCTCACTCAATCCATCAATCTTAGCTTACATTGTGATCATTATGTGACATTGATTTTCATCATTATTACATATGTTTTATAATTTATTAAATTCAATTCCAATTTCGTCCTGGTTGCCTGTCATAAGAACATAAGTGACGATAAATTGTGGTAATATTCTATTTTAATGTTAAGAGAATTATAAAGCATTTAACTATCTCTTAATTATTTATTACACTTTTTATTACGCAGTTCTAATGTGGATTTTATAATTTTTTTATACTATTTTATCTTGATGGTTGATAAAAATGGTTACTTTATTATTTTTTTAATATCCAAAATGATGTCTCTATAGCTATACATATACTTTGGCATTTTACGAGTACACGATCTTAGTGTTTTAGAATTGGGATATCTAGTTTAAAATAGTATTTTGATAGTTTAGATTATTTGGACAATAGTTAATATTAAAGCAACTATTTTTAAGCATCAAATTTATATACGACAATTTAATCATTAGTGCGTAGTGTCCCTTTAAAGGACGCTTTAAAAATCCTTTTTTAGTTAGTGGGGGCGTTTATTGTTCACTGACTCTTCAGTACTAATTTAGTTACTATTAATTATATATTGCATTATGGACCCAGAATGGATCTTTATGTAAATCGCATAAATCAGAACCGCACTATATTTTGTTATATTTTTAGTCAACCAATCCCTTATTAACTAACTCCTAAAATTATTAATAATTAAATGTTGCTTGGGCGTTGTTTTGTTTATTTTCAAGCCAGAGGCAAATTGTGTTGTATCCGTATTGACATATATGTAGATTGAATAAATCTTAACCAGACTTGTTTTATTATTTGGCAAAGTTCGTAAATCGACAATAAGAAATTATTTCGTTCCTAATAGAGTATTTTAAAGCAACTAGTGTTTTATTATGATTATATTTTATTAATTCATGGGCCGTACTTCCTTTTTTAAAATTGAATCTCATTCTAATCAGACAAGGTTCTATGAATCTCAATCTCACTACTGTATGAATTTATTAAATCTCTCATAGTATTTAGTAGAGTTGAGTGTGTATTAACGGGACCTGATTTCTAACCCAGTTCCATCTCACAAATTTCAATGTGACAATATGTTAGAGAATCATAGAACACCTGATTAAAAATTTTGAAATAAAAAAGTCGAGGGGATTACAATTGTTTTGCGAATACACTAAAGTTGTCTCTGGTTTAGTTCAAAGACAATAAAGTTGTCTCTGTCGCTAGTAAGGCCTCTATCTCACTAGGCCACCACGGTGGAGCAACCGTATGCGACACCCTGGTTACCGAGCAACCAGTCGGACTACCAGTCAGGCAACCTGAGAAGGACACCAACAGCAGTACACATTTGCAATATGGACGTTGAAGAGATAGCACTGCTCTCATATATGGGAAGAAAAATGCTACAGAAGAAAAGAAAAAAGAAAGAATTTTGGGTACATCCTTTTGTTGCTGAACATTTTAAAAGTGGAGTATTTTTAACTTTGTACAATGATTTGCGAAAGTATCCGAATAATTTTTTTAATTATGTGCGAATGTCAATCGCGTCATTCGACTAATTACTAAGTTTATGCATGAATGATTTGACAAAACAAGACAGCATCCTACGAAAATACATAACACCAGAATAAAAATTGTTAATCACTTTAAGGTGAGCCTCTAAAAATTACTCATATTTTACATCAGAATTATAGCCTTGAACTGGCGCGATTGGGTTCTCGCAGCCATCCAAAGACAACAACTTGCAAACTGCGTCTAATTTGATTCTGGCCTGGAAGGTTCCCTTTTATGCGATTTTTTTGGCAAAGAAAGCATCCGTTGAGCTGTAGTATTTTGCATAAGCCGATGGCTTTTGACGGCGTCTGCCACAAAAAAGGCGGAGGTAGAAAAAAGAAGCCTCTGCTACAAAATTTTTAGGAAGGTTATACTTCCGACCAATCAAAAGTCTCTTCCTGATACATTTAAGTTACATTATTTTGTTGACGGTTATATAGTGAAAATGTAAGTAGTGGTGATTTCTAAAACTGGTGGGTCACACCAGCGGCGGAAATAATAGCTTGATTGCTTCAAAATATCAAAGTATTTCATAGAAAAACGCGTCCCTCAAAAATATGTTAAACTAATATCCAATCAGATTGTTAAGCGCCAAAAGGGTAAAAAGCTTAACGAACATTCAGAGAATTATAGTAGGATGAAATTTCCCGTCCAAACTTGCATAAGCCGACAAACGAAATCGTTATTTCAAAGTGATAATTATAAGAAAATTCGTTGGCTATATCGGAGACGTATATACCAATGAGAGGCGTTGCCGTTTCGGCAAGTACAAAGCTTTTGATGTGACCATATGCCGCTCGCTTCTTATTCGCTCGTAACTGGTCTGATGTTTTTATTTGTATAGATGTGTGCGGGTTGTAGAAGCTGACGACCTTGCAACTTAACTGTTTTCTTACTGGCTTTTATTAGATATTAAGATTACACAGGTTCGTTTTATATATTTTTTTCTTCTTAATTTAACTAGTTTACTTATGATTAATTGATTGATTAATATACATATTAGATTACATTTAATTACACATATTATATTCCTTTGATGAATTAGATTAGTCAATTTAGTTATATTGTTAGAGGATTTCTCATTTAATTTATGATTTATTAAGGAATTGCTTATTGCGATTATTAATTAATTGAATTAATGAGAGTCCGATATCAAAGTAAGTCTTCATTATCTGGAAAAACAAATTACATTGAACGTATGCAGGTTACATTTTTTTAAAGAGTTCCATATACGGAGACTTATCAGAAGTGGTTGTGAAAGTGGGCGATAAGACATTTTGGGGAGATGATAGGTTTACTACGTAATTTTCCGTAGAGGTGGCAACAGCTGCATTAGTCATTCCTTACTGCTGATTCTTGTACCCAACGCGATAGTTTTCAACATAGCCAGATATAGGGCTATTATTGTTATTATAGTTATTTGTCTGCACAGCTTTTTGTAAAACAGACATCAGTCTAATTTTTGTAGTTAATTTTCTGGCATGGGGTACATCTTGCAGAGTACTTAGCAAGGACAGTAAAAACAATCGGTCTTCATCGTTGTAATCTTCATGCCGTCGTTCAATTGATCTATTTAATGCTTCAATGAACGGATCCGCATCGCAAGTTGCTGAAAATTTTCAGTTGTGATGAACGAAGAATGGAATAAACGTATCCTTTACAGGTATTAGATGCGAGAACAAGAGAGAATGTGTAGCGTATGTGGAAATGGGGAAGAGAATTGGATGCATTGGATGAGAGAGGGTGGGGGGATAGAATGGATGGAAGAAGAAAGACTGATTAGGAAGAATTGGATGACAAGTATGGGACTGGATAGGAGTGGAAAGAATCTAATGGAAAATGTGACTAAAGAAATTATGAGTAAAGGGAGATAGAATTAGTGCACGGGAAAAGGGTTACGGGAAGAATCTGGAATTAAGGTAATAGTAGGAATAAAGTTGTATAGGAAAGATCATGGAGTGTGAAGGAAGAAAATGAAGGGGAGGAAACTCAGGGTATGGGATGCGAAGAGGGAAGAGTAGGAAGATATGGGCGCCTTTCCAGACTTGGGCTTTCCTTCGCCTTATTAGGGTAAATTAGGTTAAGAATTTATATGGATTTAAAGCTTTTGGGTTAATATGATTAGGTTATGGGATTATTTTATATTATATTTAATTTTCATTTTAGTTTTATATTTTAGTTGTTTAATAATAAGTTTAAGTAATATCTGAATTAAGATGATTTGTCTGCCAAATAAACGTTATTTTTATTATTATTATTACATATCCTGTATTCGAATCCGCTAAAATGTATATTCTAATTCTTCATTTTGTCGGTTTAGCGGGGTTTAGGTAATAAAATCAATTTAACCTTTACACTGAATCACTGCTTCATCTACAGGAATATTTTTTTCCGGTATAAAATGTTGTGAAAGTTTATATACTATGTATTTCAAAAAATCTTTAAATTCGAATCTTCAAAAGTGGATTTCTCTCAAATGTAACATCCAGAATATTTTATTGTACCGATCGCTTGTGAATGGATCCGGATATAAGTGACACTATGAATAAATCCTCAAATCTATTTTCTAATGGTATTGTGCCCAAATTGAAAATGACTGAAGCAGAAGCCTAAAATTCTTTATATTCTAGATCAACCCAATAATTCCAAATTGATCTCTTTGCAATTATTTTTGTTGTGCATAATTATATCCATAATTTCTTCCGTGAAATATAATTTAAAGATATCAATTGGTTCAACAATTTTTGGAGAAAACTGTGAGCCTTTAGAGTCACTACAAGATTTCATTCGCTGATGAATCCAGTAACATCTTCCGATTCACTTGAGTCGTCCGAGCTTGTTGTCCATATTTTCCTTCATTACCAGTCTTTCATCGGTGTTATCACGTTCAGCTTTAGCAAAAAAATAATCAATGGAACATAAGCCGCAATTGTACCTTAAAATATTACGGCATTCGATCTTACGGAAATATTGATTTGTTAAGGGTTTCTTGCATAACAATTGGTATTTGATAAAAAATATTTAAATAGTGAATAAATAAGTATACAATATCAAATATTACATGAAATAGAAAAGATGGTGATTTTCGCAAGAAAGTCGCTAGATATATTTAATACAATGAGCCACATAATATGTACCTGAATAGTTTATATTTTTTCCAATTGCATTGAAACTTTTAATATCGAATAACAAACACCCTAAGCAGCAATTTCATATAATAAAAGTATACATTTTCACATATTTCCTAGACGGTAGGGTTAATCTATAAGAGTTTTTAGCATAAGTAATATGACACTCACTCACACGCCATACGTGTCACGTCTACCTGTATTCAAGAAAAAAAAATGTGAGAAAGTTCTTTTTTTAGTAAATCTACAGAAAAACTTGTTCAAATATATTACCTGGTTAAATATGTATTAATATTTTATTGAACCCAACTGAACATAATACGTGAATTGATCAGGTAAAACAGTAAGATTATTTGGTTTTGTTATATCATGTGAAATTTTTACTTCTTTAGAAATTTGTGGAATAAAGGGGAAAATTTGGATGGCTTTCTAATCTTTTCTTTCAATAAATATTTGGTTTTGGGTTCAAAAATTGTTTCTGTTTACTTTACAGAATTATAATTTGCAATTATCATAAATATATTGAAATTCATTATTATTGTTATAGGGACAACAACATTGCCATGGATCAGTGGGGTTCCAACCAAACGATCTGTGTTTTTGAGTCCCCAGGTAAGTCTTAAAATTAGCATAAAGTTAGTATATTCTATATCTTGTGTATCCATAAGTGTGAATCTTATGATATGTATTATACTCTACTCTCCTATGATATATATTAAGCGGTCCTTACACAAGCAATATTATTGACAATATCAGTATTGTCAATACAGTCGTTTACTCCTTGACACGGTCAATACTATTGTCAATAATTGTATCAATAAACATGCTCAGTTCGTTTGTTTCCACCATTCGGACAAATGAAATTGTGTCCAAGTGAATTTTCGTCCAAGTGAAATTGTGTCCAAGTTGTGTGTTTTGAAAACATGAACAATCGAAAAGAAGGTTGTGTATCCATAATTATGGCCATCGGAAGAATTCGTCGAGTTCAGCGAAATCGAAGGATGAAAGAGTGGTTGAAAAAACTGGGTGGGTGAAGAATATTCTCATATGAGGCTGCTAAGGGAATTCAGATTGACAGATGTGGAAGATTTAGACAATTATTTCAGAATGAAAGGAAGGACGTTCATAAAAGTATTACAGATGGTGGAAGTTCCAAGATATTCTTGAATCAATCCCACTGCCTGCAAGATGATTCCTACACCTATATTATAAGAAAGCAAAAAAAAAAACAAAAAATCCAAAAATAATAAAAATAAAATTAAAAAAAAACCAAAAAAAAAAGACAAAAAACAATCACTCTCTTCCACAACATCCTTATTTTCTATTTCAGGTCAACTAACACCCACTTGCGCAGCCAAGCAAGGACAAATAACTATACAAGACCACCAGCAAATCAGCTCAACCCACTAAACCAAACTCCCTCATCAGTTAACCAAGCTATGGCCAAGGTATTGCAGGTTCCCTTGGCTGTAAAGATAATGCAATAGCGTATATTTTATCTGCAAACTATCAGGTTACCATAATTTCTAAAAGCATTCCTCTCACTACCAGTTCCAGGCTGAAGAGGATGATAAATCCTAAAGCCTCCTTCAAACAAACTCTTCAATCTCCCAAAAATATACAATCCCAACAGAGAGTGGAGTTTTAGTGGGTAAAAATCCCACACTGTTGGATGCATCGGGCATCCTTCGCCTTTTGAAGGTTTCTCCACTTCCTACGTAAAACAAAAAAAAAATCAAACCGCAAACCCCAAGAGAAGTAAATAAGATTCATATTGGGTAGCACTATAAAAAAATAATTTTTATATCTTAAAAATTGATTAACATCTAATTAGATTAAAATTTAAGATACATACACGATGCTTTCCATTTTCCCTATACCTTTTATTCCTCCTCCCAAACATATTTTTATATTACCCGCCAAACACAATCAGTCTAATTCTCGTACATGCATTCACCAAATGCTCCAATCTTTTTTCAACTCTTCCACATATCATACAAATCCTCTCACTCTCATCCATTCAATACCATTCAATTTCCGTTTTCTCACTCCCAAATCTGTTACCTCATCTATTCTCCCTACTCATTTTACGGAACTATTTCCTATTGTATCTTTTATTTCCTATTGTATCTATTTATAGACCATTCTATTTTGTCATGCAAGTTCTTTCTCTCTTTGGCGCATTCATTCAAAGAACTACCTCTTCTTTCGCTCTCCAGATCTTTCAAATAAACCATTTTCATCAATTTCACATTTTTATCTACCATAACTTTTCTTTCATACTTTCGTGGAACCACTCTTGAGAAGGCAGAACATAAACATGAGGGAATGCATCCCTGTTAATGAGAGATTAGCCTTAATCCTGCATTTAAAGTCATTTTGGACGGTAATTGCAGCATCTCTTGTAACTTGCCAATAACACTTTTATCATTGGAAATTTCCAGAGATGACATTTACATTATCTTCACATTCACTGACATTGGTTTCTACGTCAGTGTCCATGTTATCCAACCAGCGATCCCACTGCCTCTTTTTCTGAATTTTTTTCTGCGACAGTTTTGGAGAAACGGAAATGATTCCCTCAAAATAAAAACAACCATAACTGGATACAGGTATATTTGACAACTTCTGCGAAATTAAAAGTATCACGTAATTGTTCTGAGATATCAAACATAACCTCAAATAAAAATACCTTAACGTATAATTTAGTAAACCGTATATTAAGAGAAATATTAAATAGGAACTTGGGACTCATGTGTTGGCGTATTCGTGCATAGGCAACTTCAAAAGTTCAAGGCATTCTGTTGTACGAAGCATGCCACAGTACCCTGTTAGAAATTTCGAAAGCGTAACTCAATAGCGGCCAAAGACCGCGGCAAAACGGATTAGCTGTCCGCGGGCCGACAGGCAAATACAAGGACCTGGGAATGCATTCCGTCAGAAGAGTCAGACGAAGATGAGAAAGACATCTTCTACGAACACTTGGAAGTGGCATTGGAGAATGCACCAAGACATACCGTCAAGTTAATATTGGGCGACATGAATGCCAAGCTTGGGAATGAAGACGAGTACAGGCCAACCACAGGGGGTCAAAGTGCACACGACCAAACAAATGAGAACAGCGTACGTTTAATCGATTTTGCAGTCAGCAGAACAAGAATAAAGAATCTGGCAGTTGCACCGCTGATAGCTGATGAACAAAGTAAAGCACGATTCCAGCAGGAACTAGATCGACCCTTGACAGGAGCTGGTGAAACAGGAACTGCAGAGGAGTACTGGAAGAAAATAAAACAAGTGGTAGTCAACACAACAACTCGAACACTGGGATTCGAGCAAGTAAGAAGAGCCCAGCCATGGTTCGATGAAGAATATCTTGACTCTCTTCAACAGAAAAAGCGAGCAAGAGAGAAGATGCTGCTGCAAAGAGAAATAAGAAGTACTATGCTAAGGTACACGGAAACGAGAAAGAGTCCCAAGAAAGTCTGCAGGAGGAAAAAAAGGGAAATGGGGAAAGCGAAATTTCATCAAATTGAGGAATGTAAAAACCGCTATTAGGTCAGGAAAATGTATCAAGGATTCAAATGCATCAGAAAGGGTTTCGAAACGAGAACAACATTCTGCGAAGAAAGCGATGCCACTCAACTTGGGGCGAAGCGAGCGAGAATTCTACACAGATGGACGGAGAATTTCTCAGACCTACTTAACGATGGACAGGTAGACACTCAGTTCGGCCCTTTGATGATGGCATTATGGTCGAGGAACCAACTTTATCGGAAGTGAGAGAAGCTAGAGCTTTATTAATCATAAATCAGCAGGAGAGGAGGCCTTACCAGCAGAAATATTTAAATATGAAGGGGAAAGCTTAGTACGTTCAATACACCAACTGATGAAGAAGATCTGTCATGAGGAAATAATGCGGAAAGAGTGGAACACAGCCATAATAATACCGCTCTTTAAGAACGGGGATCGACTAAACTATCGCAGTAATCATTTCTTATGGCTGGCTATTAAATAGTGGCGAAAGTGCTAGCGTCTAGATTGAATCCGGGCTAGCATCCGTTTTCGTTCCAACCGCTCGACCATCGATCAAGTATTCACCCTAAGGATGGTGTTGGAAAAGTTTTATGAACTCAATATAACACTTCATCAATTGATCGTTATAATTATAATTTCCGCGCAGCATACGACAAAATATTAAGAAGTCAGTTATAGAAGGTTATGCAAGAAGGATTTAATATGTCGACCAAATTGATCAAGCTAACAAGAATGACGCTTGTGGAAACATACAGCAAAGTAAGGATGAAAAGCGCGCCGTCAGGGAGTTTTGAAGTTACAGGAGGCTTGAAACAAGAAAACTCACTGTTGACTCTACTTTTTAATCTAGCACTTGAAGCGGTCATGAGGAAACTACCCGTTAACCCAGAATGGTGTACATACAACAGAACATGTCAACAGTTAGCCTTTGTAGACGACATTGATTTAATTACTAGGAGGACAGAATCACTTAAGGAGAACCTACAAATACTTCAGAGGAAAGGAAAACCCGTGTGTCGGGAGATAAATAAAGAGAAGACCAAGTACATGATAAACAGTAGAAACACTACTCGGTGGAGAAACGTGAAGGAGTTTGAAGAATTTGAGAGAGTCTACAAATTTAAATACCTCAGAAGTGTGATAACTGAAGATAATGACATCAACACTGAAATCAAAGCTAGAATGATGACAGGAAATAGATGTTACTACGCCTATCTTAATGTACTCAAATCATCCATTGTCTCTAAAGAATTAAAACTAAAAGTATATGCAGCTATCATTAAACCAGTCGTCACGTATGGTTCGGAATCCTAGATGCTACAAAAAGGAATAAGAACACATTGAGTGTGGGAGCGGAAAGTCCTTAGGAAAATCTTCGGAGCAGTAAGGGACGAGGAAGGCTGGGAAATCCGCACCAACGCTGAATTAGAAGCATTGTATCAGAAGCCGTCCGTTGTGAATGGCATAAAGGCCAGCAGATTCAGGCGGTTGGGGCATGTCAAACGGATGGATGGATCCAGAGTGCCAAAAAAAGTCCTATACAACCGACCAGAAGGCAACAGATCAGATAGGGCGACCACGCAAAAGTTGGATAGACGATGTAAGTAAACATCTGCAGAAGTTGGAGGGGGAAGGCGATGTCAAGTGACGACTGGAGGAATCAAGTTGTAGTGGCGTCCAAGAATCTTAATGGTCTCTACAGCCAGCTTAAAGTAAAGTAAAGAAAGGGGATGCATGAGTTGCCGGATTCGTGTGTAGGAAACTTCGAAAGTTCAAGGTTGTCAAAAATTTTCCACAGGATAGCCGTCCGCGCCGTTGGCAAATATAGGGACCCAGGCAATTTATAGGTTAGTTTGACAGGAAACTTAACTTGGTGTTTAATAATGAAGGAGATGGATTTTAAGAAGATCTTGCTTTCGCATTCTACGAAGATTGATTTTGGATTTGACATGGAAAGTATGAAATTATTCACAGAGCGCTGTACGCAGAGAATAATTATGCTGATTTATAAATAATTTTACGTAATTTGAATATAGTTGAATAAATAAGCACAACTAACTCTAATCAAGAAAACGATTCAATTAATAAAAATTTAAATAAACTGTTAAAATAATATTTTATAAACTATGAAATGCATATATTGAGTCATCGACCATTAAATATTATAACAACAAATAGTACTTGGAATTTAATATTTATTTCAATTTTAATATGTTTCTATGCACATAGCTTTGAGAGCGAGATATTATTCTTACGTATTTTGTTGAAATGTTTGATTTAAAAGACGCATACGGAATGTTTATCTTCTTTCAGACTTCAGGCAATTAAATTTCAATATTTGTATACAATTTCCAAGTAGCTAAAGCATTGTTTTGTAGCTAATCAGTAAGTGGCGTCTGGTTGACGGAACGTGTAAATAACCACGAACAAATGAGTTATTGGTGCTAATTGATTCGAGTAAGCAGGAAATATTTTTTATATTCTATTTTTTAGAAATTTTATTTTTATAGAATTTCTTAATCAGTCCAATCAGAATATTGGAATTACGGAACAAGAAAAGTAGCCCAAAATTAAAACGTACTGCACGAATTAAATAATAATATTCGTAGCATTTAATTAACTCTGTACTCTTAGCATGGGCGCAAGTAAAGGGGAGATTAGGGCGTTTGAATCCCTCACCCTAGCATTTTTAGGTTTTTTGCCAGCAACAAAAACAATAGAGGAATGAAGTGAAAAAAATGTTGTGACAACCACTCTCTGTTACAAAACTATACAAAGATAATACTGATAGATTTAAAGCTCTTCATTGTTAGCAATTGGCTCCTCTTCTCTCTTCCTCTTTTTTAGCGAAATCGTCAAGTTCATAGCTGAAAGCAAGTTCATCACCATGCAAATGTCTTGGCAGACTCAGCCGAAGAACACTGTCGTAGAAATCTTTTCTTTCCTTTTGTTTGTCATTTGGACACAGCTGGAGCACGCTTCCAGACGCATGAAGATGTTATATCTGACATTCAGTTCTTAATTCCGGATATAACTAAAATTGACAACAAGAAGTTATTGAATGAATCCATACAACAAGCTAGGAGCCCAATATTTGAGTTCTAATAATCAAAATTCGTTGCCAATCTGACTCCGAGTATGATCTATGGTACACAAAGTCGACAGATTTTTCTGGCAAACCATCTACTGCTCTTGAAGACATCGTCGCTTGTGATGCGGACTTCTACCCAAATATTGAAGCAATGCTACAAATCTCTGAAATTCTGCCTCTTTTAATAACGACTCTCAAACGAACGTTTTCAACGTCGAGGCGATTTAATAGCTGTATATGAAACAAACTAGAACCTCACAGGGTGAGCTCTTTTCACAGCAGTCATGAGGAAACTACCCGTTAACCCAGGAGGGTGTATATACAACAGAGCATGTCAACAGTTAGCCTTTGTAGACGACATTGATTTAATTACTAGGAGGACAGAATCACTTAAGGAGAACCTACAAATACTTCAGAGGAAAGGAAAGCCGTGGGTCGGGAAATAAATAGAGAGAAGACCAAGTACATGATAAAGAGTAGAAACACTACTCGGTGGAGAAACGTGAAGGAGTTTGAAAGGTTTCAGAGAGTCGACAAATTTAAATACCTCGGAAGTGTGATAACTGAAGATAATGGCATCAACACTGAAATCAAAGCTAGCATGAGGACAGGAAATAGATGTTATTACGCCTATCTTAATGTACTCAAATCATCCATTGTCTCTAAAGAATTAAAATTAAAAGTATATGCAGCTATCATTAAACCAGTCGTTACGTATGGTTCGGAATCCTGGATGCTATGAAAAGGAATGAGAACACATTGAGTGTGGGAATGGAAAGTCCTTAGAAAAATCTTCGGAGCAGTACGGGACGAGGAATGCTGGGAAATCCGCACCAACGCTGAATTAGAAGCATTGTACCAGAAGCCGTCCGTTGTGAATGGCATAAAGGCCAGCAGATTCAGGCGGTTGGGGCATGTCAAAGGGATGGATGGATCCAGAGTGCCAGAAAAAGTCCTAGACAACCAACCAGAAGGCAGCAGATCAGTAGGCAGCAGATCAGTAGGGCGACCACGCAAAAGTTGGATAGACGATGTAAGTAAAGATCTGCAGAAGGCGTTGGAGGGGGAAGGCGATGTCAAGTGACGACTGGAGGAATCAAGTTGTAGTGGCGGCCAAGAATCTTAATGGTCTGTACAGCCAGCTTAAAGTAAAGTAAAGAAAGGGGATGTGTGATTTGCCGGATTCGTGTGTAGGAAACTTCGAAACTAGGAAACTAGGAAACACCTGTACATAATTGTTGATCCTGAAGATGTAATTCAATGGTTACAAGATGAAATCCTTAAAAACTTTAAGTCTTGGTATAGAAAACCCCTCCCATTGAGATTTTATATCTACTCCGGTGAGGCTTAGTTTTCCTGGGCATTTGTATTCATCTGTATTCCTGGGCACGTTCATCGTACAACCCGACAATGATGGCTTGCAATTTTTGCAAACAAATTCTAATTGCCTTAAGTGGGCCATACACTATCATCTTGGCCAACAACCATTTTTTATATATATCGAGGTTTAGGAATACGATAGGCGATCTCAGGCTGGCTTCGTGCATCAAGTGCATGAAGTACAAGGGGATTCAGCTTAGTCATAGGGCGGGTCATACCCCTAAACCCTTTCCTCGACGACTCTAGTACCTAGTACAAACCCCTAGTATCACATATTCATTTCATCGGGGGAGTGGAGAGATGTAGTCGCTTACGTATAGTACGATTTTTCCTAAATTCAATAACTGTTCGACATTCAATTTTCATTAGCCGTACTGCTCTTCGTGCGTCTTACTGAGAGCTTGGTGAGAGCATCCTATCTTTCTGTGTACATCCGCTTTTTTTTTCTTCTTTCATCGCCTCTCTATTGTTAGACTCCACAGCATTCCAGGAATCCTTATTCCGCAGCATAATGTCGCCTAGCAAGTATTTGTTTAACAAATAGTCACATAACCTCACAGTTTGCCGGTGAAGTCCATCCAACCAACACGTGCTTTGCATTCTGATAAATTTTGAAGTATCCGCAAGTGTATTATTGCCCAAACTGTGTTGAATCTACTCTCTAAGCTTAGTAATAAGCAATGCACTTGTTTTCAATTGTCGTGTACTCATAAAACCTGTGACACATGGGTCCCAGCAGGCATTTTGAACAGGACACATTTGCCCCGGTGTGTTCCGTACAACATTGAGGAAAAGAATGGTCACACAAGGTGGAATTGAAAAAGAGGCTAATAGAATTATGGAAGATGACTGGAGCGATGACGATAATGTCCCATTTCATTGTGATGATTCATCAGATGAAAATTATTCTCCCTCAATAGCGAAAATGATGAAATTATCGTTGATGATATAAATAATGATGATGAAATTAGTCAAGAAGGTAATGAGACAATCGATAGTGAAAACGTAGTGGCACTAGATGGAGTAGTATTTTGGGGTAGCAGCAGTCAACAATTTTCTCCAAGATTCTGTATACCTGAAGAAGTAATAGCTACTTCTTGTCTGCCGAGACAAATGAAGGAAGTCCAATTTTTCTCGAAGATTTTTCCTAGAAGCCTACTCATGCAGATTGATGCAATACACAAATGCCAGTTTGAAGATATTCGAGGGAGTTGCCAAGAAAAAGAGAGATCATGAAATAATGATTGTACTAGGAGCTTCTCTTGTAATGTGCTACAGTCGTGTTCCTGGATTCAATAATTACTGGTCTAATAATGACTTCTTGGGCAACACCTGTAAGGGTAGAAGCATCGCGTTCGATCTGTGCTCGGTTTGAAAAAGATGCAGATTTCTTAAGCCGTGTTGTTACTATGGATGACACTTGGGAATATTTCTACGACCCAGAAACAAAGCAGCAATCGGATGGAATGGTTCTCCAAGGCTTAAGAAATTTCGTGTTCAAAAATCTGCTGGAAAAGTTCTTGCTTCAGTTTTCTGGGATTGCCAACGAGTAATCATGATTGATTTTCTGGATAAGGATAGACGAGAAAAAGTTACGGAGAGAACACCCGGAAAGTTGTCCAAAGGTATTTTGCTTTTGCAGGACAATGCCCCTGTACACAAATCGCATGTTGCCATGCAATCAATTCGTGATTTAGGTTTCGAATTACTCGAACACCCCCCTTATTCACCAGATCTGACTCCATCCGACTATCATGTCTTTCCTCAACTGAAAGAAGGCTATATCCAGAGATCGCTGCAAATTATTATTATCAAAAATGTATTTCAACAACTCAGAGAAGTCTACCGATGCGGAAAAGATATATTAGATCGAAGAAGTTGTCAACTGCCTCAAACACACATTCACAAACTATCGTTCTGAGGCTATTTTCCAATGTATTGACGAATCAATAATGAAATTTAAAGGGAGATCTTCCCTGATAGCCTATAAAACGTGGCATAAAAATTTGGATTCGTTCCGATTCAAAAACAGGATATGTTTATGACCTAAATATTTATGCAGGTAAAGAAGTGAAAGCCTCTGAAGGCACACTTGGCGAAAAAATTGTTCTCAAATTATCAGACACCATCAAATGTACGAACATCGTCTTGACATTTTAGGTTTTTAAGTTTCCTGCTGTCGGAACTCTGATGCGAAATACTAAAATTGTTCCCGGATTTTCTGAAAACTTCTGGAACGAGGAGGAAGTCAATTTCAGTTCAATGAAAACGGTACAGTAGTTTGCAGATGGCAAGATACAAAAAAAAAGTGATGGCGTTCAGTAACTGCTTCTCTGATGAAACTACTCTAATAAAACGAACTATAAACGATTGTACCAAGAAAGAATTCTCCAGTATGACAATGTTGAAGTTCTACAATGACTTTATGGGAGGAGTAAATTTCGCCGATCAATTTGCTGGCTTATACGACTTTGACAGAAGATCAAATAAGTGGTAGAATAATGTTTTTTACTTACTCCTAATGATAGCTGCAAGAAATGTTCATATTCTCTACGATGAGGCAAGACGCATAGAAACTTCATTCCTACAATTCCTAATTACAATAGAAGAAGATTTGATTGCGTCGGGGGAAGAAGTGATGTAAATCTAAAAATTCAATCAGAAAAATCTTTAGGGCGATCTAGTTGAGACAAACAGAAACTTCAAAATATGGGCGATCATTTGCCTATTGAGGGCTCTACAAGAGTTGCTGCTTCAGATGCGCACAGCTGCACAAAGAAGTAAGAACCAAAACTTTGTGTCCAATGTGTAATATACCTCTTTGCAAAAATTGCTTCACTCTTTGCCATCTGCAGTAATATTTTACATGTCAGATATAACACAAGAAATTTTAATCCGACTCCAAAAGGTTAAACTTCGTACAAGGTTACTACCAGACCTAACTGCGCTACTGCTTGAAGGGAAATTGATATTTTGCGAGAAGATCAATGGCTTCAAAGAAAAAGTATAACTTTGGCGTTGAGGTTTAAGCAGATGGGATCATCGTCCTATCTTTCCATCAGTCAAAAAAAAAATTTGTTGATTACAATTCAATTTTTTATATGCATGGGACGTGAATATATATTCAATGTTTGTTAAATCTCTGACTTCCTATTCCTATCTGTAGTTGATAGAAGATTAAAAACTCTGCTACTACACCTAATAATAAAATAAGGAGGATAAGCAAACTGAAGAAGCTGTTTCGCTATAAACCGCGCCTGCTACCGCTAAACAAATCTGCTATATTACCGCTGCCAACTCGTATACGAATCTGCCACGCACATGTTTTACGCAAAATTCTTGCTACGATATGCAGCCGACTGCGTAAAAACAAATTCTAACCATCCCAGCCAATAAGAAATAAGCATTTAACCAAAATTGCTCGCCTGCCTGCGACAAGTGGTAGGGACACACAAGATACACACACGCACACTTAACACAGGCAGACAGCAGTTGATTCTGCTTCTATAGCAAGCATATACAGCAAGGAATCCCTTCTCCGAAACTACTACAATTACTCGCGAGTAAAGCTCAAGCAATTTTCAAAAGTTAGTCGGCGTTGGGTCGTTATATCGGGTTTATTACATGTGCTTTATAGACTTGAACGAGCTTTTATTACGTCATAGGCTAAACTCAGGACGATATACACACAGTGTGATGCGCACATGGTATTGCTAATTGTATTATTGTTTACGACGTGGATTTTATCAAAAAAAATTAATTTATGTGCTATGAAGCTAGTGAGTTTTTTGAAATTAATATTTTTTTAATATTAGTGTTTTAAACCCTTATCTTAGCAAAAAAAGGATAGTTCTGTGTGTGAATATTTTGTACATAACTCTTGGATTGAAATGATTGTTATTTAAATTGAAGCAATATATTTCTTGGTAAGTGTTTGCAACTTTCACAAATATCATATATATTTTTTGAAGAATTGAACTGAATCACGTTTGTTTTTTTTTGAATGTTTTTCTAAATACTAATTAATTATTTATATTGGGGATCCATCATGCTCCATATTTCATAATTGGATTCATCATATCATATTTACTAGACCAAGCGAGGATACTGGGCGTCAGCAGGTCTTTGCTTTTCAGGGACACCAAATTTTGCCTCTTAACACCCCGTTGTCAATATACCTACGCGTAGCCCTCATATTTAGGACCCATCATATTTGGGACCCATTATGCTCTCATTAGGAATAATTGTTTCAATGTAAAGTTGAAAATATTCTTCTGGAAAACAAAATGTTTCAGAAATTGGAACCCACAATCACTGGTTCATTTATTTATTTTTATTTAATTAATTTGAAAATCCTTAGGTAAGAATAAAAGTTAAAAGAACCAGAAATTAAGCTTAGAATCTAGGCGGGCGAAAACCTAAAAAGGATTACATACCAAATATAAATAATTTTCCGAATTGGAAAGACTCCAAGTTTTTGGCTTAGTTATTAACCCTTTCGTGGACGGGTGATTCCAAAAGTACACAAGCGAACGGGTTAGGTCTCTAAGGCCCATGCTTGGAATACCTATAAATAAATCTGTGTAACTATTTTACGGTTTAGTGTAAACTATGGTTTGTTTACTTCAACATGAGTCAATAAAGTTAAACCAAAAAAAAATTATTACAAATTTTGTTAGATTCTTTTATTTAAAATTCTAATCACACAAAACAAGGAGCGGTAAAGAAGTTGATCATTGAGAGTTTGGTCATCTGAGAGGCAGAAAGTCCTGATTAACGGCCTGTTGTTTCATGCACTTTTTGCGGAAGACTTTGATTTGCAGCTCTTTGTTTCATATTTTATTTTAGTAAAGGCAGTTTCTAGATTTTTTTAAATTCTTCGACTTTTCTTAAAATCACCATCGAGGTTGTTTACTTCATAGATTATAGTAGCGTTAATTCCAGCGACATTAATCAACCCATAAAATTTGACTGTAGAACAACACCTGCTACGTTTTATGATGTAACCATTCTATCTGTAACATTTTTTGCTAAACTCACCATTTCTGGTTTAAGCCTTTTCACCAGTATATCAATCATTATTTGTGCTTAAACTAGACAGATTATTCCTTGTATAGAGCATAACATTGTAGACATATAATGATGTGACGGTCATGACACCTAACTTGCTAAAATAAGCTCTGCAATGATCTTTTACACCCAATTTACATATCATTCGGATAATATTGTTTTTGTAATATTAGGATGCGCTTGCACTTACTGGGCATACCCCACAACACAATTCCATAGTTAAGTGTTTCTTGCACCCCGCTATAAAACCTTATTTTAATTTAAGCTTTAGATATTTTTTGTATATATATATAGAAAGAATCATATACCATAGAATCTTGTTATTAGAGATAGAGGAATATATAATACCTATTGCTAAAACTTTGGAAAAAAAAGATTAAAGAATACTCATGTAATTCTGGTTGACTTGACTACTAAACTGTTATTACAACTGCTAAACTTGTAGTATCTATACCACCGGAGGAACTATAAAAAATTATAAAAATTATTTACTTAAGAGGAGTTCCTCTTTTTCTTTATCTTTAATTTTGTTTATAGACCGTGGCAAAATCGCATTCAGGACATTTAAACGGTTTATCGTTTAACTGATGACTTTGTATGTGTCGAGTTAAATAATGTCTACGCGACATGGAATATTCGCAATCAGAAGGTTTATGTGGATTCTCGATCTATGTTTATAAAAAGCGAACTTTTATGCTATCGCAATCCGAACATTTGAACGGCTTTTCTCCGGAGTGTTTACGTTTGTGTATAATTAATTAACTTTTGCATACAGTTTTATAACCACATACTATGCATATAAGCGATCTTTTACGATCAATTTCCGATTTACCAATAGAATCTGGAAGGATTGGCTCTATAGCGATAGTTCCTAAAGTAATTATCTCCGGTACGTGTATAAATTTTGTTATGTATTTTATTCCATTTTTTTTAAATATGAAGTCTCATTATATTATGTGACTTTTTTACTTCCCGTCCATATCGGGTATGTATGTTACGGGAAGTATTGCAATCGTTCAAAATTTCACATACCCCAATTTCAACAGATCTTTTGAAAGCTGATGCGATTTTAATAATTTTTAAATTATGCCTGGGTGTATATGTCTGTTGGTGTTTGTTTTTAAACATAATAGCGTCTAAACCGTTCAACTGATTACGATCAAATTTGGCATTTAGGGCTATGTAAGAACAAACCTGATAGATTTTGAAAAAAATCGACTCACCAGAAAAGACATCATCACTGGAAGGGAAACTACATCTTCAACCGATTTTACAACCGAATTTGATATGAATTATATTTGTGCAAAGCTAAACGTACGAGGATTTCATCTGAGATTTTTCGTCTAATTTTAAGAGATTTTCGTCTGATTCCGAGGTAATCGCTGCTATAAATAGCTATTTCGAGGACTTGCATTCATCGACCTACAATGAGGGAATTGCTTATTTTGAATATCGTTGGAATAACTCTGTTGAGCAAGCAGGAGACTATATTGAGACTTTTTTTGTCAATGAATCTTGCGTTTTCTTTGTTAGGCCACGTAGTTACCGAACAATCCTCGTACTTGCAAAATGTCAAGCACTTCCGGTGACCGGAAATTCCCTCTTGGCGGTTTTAAAAGATTAACTAATCGTTTAAGAAATGATAGAAACTAAAATTTTGCATATGGCTTTAGGGCTAAGTCAACTTTGTGCATTTTTTAGCGACTTCCGCTCACCGGAAGTGACCGCTTATTGTCTTATAAGTTTTTCCAATTGAGATGTTTAATATGTTTTTAGAATCACTGAATTAGATTTTATGCAAAGCATTTTTTTTGGTATCTTTCCTCATCATCCATATGCATTTTGTGCAAACTCGATCAACCGGAAGGCACCTTATTTTATAAGATGGTTTTATAATATTCACTCATTTCAACTAAATTTTACACCCTTTTTTTCAGTTGCAAAACATTCAATGCATTCAGCTAATGGGAAGAAATTTAAAGATATTGGGAAACTTAAATATTTCGTAACCGAAGTACCTCAAACCAAAAACCGATCGATTTCAATTTTGACATCCACATTTGAGCCAACCATCTAATTATTTATGAACATTTTGTGCAAAATTTGTCAACTGGAAATAACATACTACACATAATGTACGAAGAAACTTTGTCTATTAATTCCTTATGTCTCTTTATACTTTTAGTCACTTAGTTTGAGTCTTAATATAATAAATTGGTTCAAGAGTTCCTCTTTTCAAAAAATGAGGAACTCTTTAAAAAAAAGAGGAACTCCTCATAAAAAATAATTCGCTTTATATTTGAAAAATGAGTAACTCTTTCATTTCATGATTATGAGGCCTTAATTCATAAGTCTGTACTATTTTTACTCACTTCATATGAGTTACCACTTTGAAAGCCTCACAAATAAAAAAGAGTTACTCCCTCAATTCTATTTTGAAACGAGGTATTATCTATCACTACTAGTATTAAATGTGCAAACTTTTAGAAATTACAAGTGTTGCCACCACAAAGCAAATAGGCCACTTGTACAATTTTATGAAATACACTACGACCCCGTTTAACAGGACCCCATTCAACAGGCTTCCGGAACATCCGAACCATAACTAGAGAGGCATTTCTAATTTTTTTTAATAACAAGTATTCATGGTAATAGTAATTTAATTATTTTTTTAAAATAAATTAAATAAAGAAATATTGTGCAGTAGTACAATATATTCACTTTATTGATAGTACATATATCATTAAAACAAAAAACTATAAAGGACTTTTTTGAAAGTAAATAATCGTTGATTTCGCTGTAACTAAAGTTTAAATTTGTATTTCATACATTGTACATATGTTTGTATTTCAGTTAGATAAAAAGATAAAATTTTTCTTAAGTTGTAATCTTCACTAAGAATTGTATCTCTAAAGTTTAATATAAAAAATTTAATATTAACTTAGTCATTTTTATAGTGGCGGTTTTCAATGTTTGACCTGAAAGTAGATTTTTATTTTAAAGATGCATCATACGTTGATTAAAAAAAATGTAGAAGTACAACCATAAAGTTGGTGCGTCGATTAAGGAAATTTTATATTCGCAAGCCACACGTCTTTTTCGTAGATACGTCGGTTTTCTTTGGAATACAAATATGAGCATACTATTTAATTTTACGATGATGTTCCGCAAAAAGCTTCGACAATTGTAAGTATTCCGTGCTTCTATATAGGTTAAGAACGATTGAACTAGACAATAATGCGTTAGGTTAATTAAGAAACTTGATTATTAGATATTTTTAGAATGTTCAGATTGTGACTTTGGTCGAGATTAGTTAATATAAAATTCAATATAAAATTTTTCTTAAGTTGTAATCTTCACTAAGTCTAAAATTTAAGTCTAAAGTGTAAAGTATGTCTAAAGTTTAATATTAAAAATTTAATATTAACATACGTCGGTTCTTTTTGAAATACAAATATGTGCATACTGTTTTATTTTACGATGATGTTCTGCAAAAATCTTGCACAATTGTAAGTGTTCCGTGATTCTATATAGGTTAAGAACCACTGAATTAGACAACAATCCGTTAAGTTAATTAATAAACTTGATTATTAGATACTTTTAGATTGTCCAGATTGTGGCTTTGGTCGCGATTAGTTAATATAAATTTTTTCTCTAAGATTTGAATGTCTAAATTTAATATTAATATAGTCTTTTATAGCGACGGTTTTCAATGTTTGACCTGAAACTAGATTGTAATCCGTTAGTTAATTCATAAACTTGATAATCTACTGTTTTTAAATTGTTTAGATTGCGACTTTGCTGCCAGAGATTAGTTAATATAAAAGGCATCTCAATTTATATATTTCACTAAACATTGTAGGGCTCAAATTTAATATTAAAGTTTATGATGTTTTGGAGAATTAAGGTATTTATTTATATAGTAGTACTTTTTGGTACCGTACCAATCTGTAATAGTTATTTTATTCTATCTATTTTCAATAATGCGCTTCTCATCAAAGTAATGCGTAAGAGACGCAATTCGTAAATAATATTGTAAATAATGATGCTGACACGAAACTGTACCCATATTTTTTTTTCTTGCGCGACTGACTTTACATAGTCTAAAAATGCTAAGTTTACATAAAGCGGTAGTTTGTAATTCAACTGTATTTATTGTTTAAATAAGCAAAAATAAATAACGCGCTACGCGTAAAACTAAAATCTTTAATGACCTATTGAAATTCTTTAGGTTTGTTAGTTTTAAGCCAAGTTTTGTGCAAACATCGTAAATTTTTTCGAAACACAACATATGTACACAAAATATGTATATTTACTGTATGCGGTTTGTTAAAACACGTTGTTACCGATTTCAAATTTATATTACTTTTTGAATGTCTTCTAAGATACATTCTTATCTAATTAGAATTATGTTTCAATCGAAGCGTATTTGTATTACATTAATCATTGAGAAGATAAAATTAGTATATTATATTCACCAGTGCACTCTATAAATCGCTCACTCATCAGTTCATCACCGGGAAAATTCCCCCGGATCCCGTATTTGCCGGCGGCTTAGCTGTCTGCTTTGCCGCGGCCTGCAACTGCAACTGCTGTTGAGTCACTTTTGGCAAATTTCTAACAGGCAAAACACGCCAGATTGCCGTGAAGTTAAGAATTATTATAATCTTTATTGAAGTAAAAAGTTAAAGAATATTACATAATAAATCAGTTAACTAGTTAAAAAGTCAGACGGTCTTTAATTTTTTTTAAGAATACAGAGTGCCGGCATCTGCAATAGAGGTAGGCTGAGCATTCAAGAATTTAGAATCTGCTCAAATAACATCAGATTATGTTGTAGAAGTAAGGCTTCTACGTCTGGTTGAGTATGAATGAGTGCGAGCTATGTTCAATACCGATCTTTGTTTAAATCAATAAACAAAACATACACATGAATAAATAATCACAGCGTACAGTGTTAATATTATTTGTTTTGAAGCAATGGATACAACTGCCATTAAATATGTTATTATACAAAACTCTTTCTGTAAGAGAAGAACTCTCATTACCTGATATAGACAAGCACCACCCCAAGAAAAGATACCATAATTCAAAAACCAATAAAAACTTGCTATAATAAATTGCAGAAAATTTCGTGCACATTCCTTTTATATCGGTACCCCATTTTAAGTGGCTATCAATATGGATACCTAAAAGTTTAGTAAAATCATTGTCCACTAGATTCATTGATAAAAATATCAATGAATCTCAGTATCATCATTGATAAAAATATTCAGTTTGTGAGATGAGTTTAAGGCGGATCTATCCGTTTCATATATGATGCAAGATGTTTTATCTTTATTAACAACAGTATAATTATAGTGGACCAATTTAGAACTAGCCTATATAATTTTTGAGCCTTTGAAACCGCTTCAGAAAGTGACTTATTTACAACAGAGATTTATTTATGAGATCATTCGCAAAAATTATTATATAGAGTGTGGGCCCGAGTATTGAGCCTTGGGAAACACTCAAAAAAATGCAGATGTCATTCGAATGGACAAGATGACGCGCAATACTATGCACGACCCTCTGAAGTCGATCTATAAGATATGATTTGAATCACTCGTTAGTGATGCCAGATATGCCATAACAGTTTAGCTTATTTAATAATAGCGGATGAGAAATACTATCGTAGGCTTTTGCGAAGTCAACAAAAAGGCCCAAAGCAAGTTGAATCGTATGCTCAAGGCCAAGGCACAGGACTCTGGAAACTTTAGACGTTTCTGGAATTCTGTGCACAAATTCTGCGAGTGCATTATCTTCAGAGAGCCCTTTCCTAAACCCATGCTTATACGGGTTGAGTAAATGTATTCATAAGAAACTCCAGAAATTTAGATACAAGAGAGGAAACTAATTGGTCGATAATTATTCACATCCTGAGTGTCTCCTTTTTTGTCAGGATAAATTATATATTATGGATAGATAGTTATGGTTAATATATTATGGTTAATGGCCTGACTGTGATATCAATACACATTTTAAAAATAAAATTTGAGATTTCGTCATAGTTATGAGCAAAACTATTAAAGATTATTAACATAAGATAATATGTCGTAGTCTATAATTGGTGATATAAAGAATGATTCACTCTGTAATTCACTTTATTATTTATATTTATATTCGCATTCATATGAGTGACCTACCTGCCTCAGCAGAAAGTTTATTAAAAGTTTCACAGATACTTTTCATTTCATTAACGGTATTTATATTTGTTATTCTGGGTAACTTCTTTCTTGGTAAGTTTTCCTTGAAGATTCCTTCGAGATCGCCAATCCCTGAATCCCTCGCTCCATTTATTTGCTTGTTGGGCTGTCTGTTTTGCAGCTCTTGACTCACTTTTCGGATAATATCTAACAGGATAGAAGCCAAAAATTTGCCAATGAATGCGCCCACGCATGAATCCTTCCAGTCCTCATATTTGCCTAGCTCCGTTGTCAGCTTTGTAGCCGCCTGCGGCTGCTCTTGAGTCACGTAGGGAGACCTGTCTGCCTCTTGAACTTTTGAATTCACCTACGTACGAATTTGCCAACCCATGAATTCTGCGATCGCCATATTTTGTTTACGGCGCGGAAAGCTCCGTTGTCCGCTTCGCTGCCCGCTCTTGGCTCACTTTTCAGGTAATTTTTAACATGGCAGTCTATTTCTAATACACACTCATGAATCCACGTGTTCCAGTATTTGCCTACTGTTCAGACAACGAATCGTTGCTGTCAATACGTTCATTTATCCACGAGTTGGTTTTCTGCAAATGAATGTTGTCTCATTGAATATGTATGTATAACTAAGAAATTGCTAATTGATTTAAATTGTCGAGTGGATTTAATTACTTTCTTTACAAATTTAAATGAACCTAAATAGAACAAAAACTATATACGAATCAAACGAAATTAAAATAATTTTTTTAAACTTCAGACATGAGGTGCCAGACGAAGCTTGTAAAGATCTTTTTTGTGATTTGGTGTTGTAATATTTCTTCTTCGTCCAACGTCGTGACCGACGTGGGGGGACTGTGGTGGATGTTGACTTTGAACAGGGCAGATCTGTCGATCATTCGCGTGGTGCACTGCTTCGTTTCTGTTAGTTTAGAAATATGTAATATCGATTCAAAGAGTTGAGGATCGGCCCCGCCTCCTTTTCTCTTCCGGTCTTCTGTCAACAATAAATTTTTTCATGCTATCATGCCGAGAGATGTGTCCGGAAAAGTTCCAAATTCGTTCATATCATTTTTGACCCGATTTAACCTCATTTAAGATGAAGACATTTGTTCTTCTAGCCGCCCAGGGAACGTGCAGCACCCTGCGTCAGACCCACATTTCAAACGCATCTATTCTTCTCCTGTGGTTGGCTCTTAAGCGTACATAAATTTTTCTACGACTTCAAGGTTTCCTATTTTTGTAGGTATTTATTTTGAGCCCCTAGTCTTCGCTTACGTCTTCCAGACTTTGATGAAAAAACTCTAAAAGCTTTAAGGTGCTGTTAGCGATCAGAATAGTGTTGTCCGCAAATCGTAGGTTTGAAAAGCGTCCTCCATCTATCTTCACTCCTCGTTCCAATTCTCTAAAGTGCGCCGTATCACTACTTTGCTATAGATTTTGCAGTGTAGAGGTGAAAGTATCCTTGACCTAATACAGGATTCTTCGGATAATGTGTTATCGATTTCACGACCGCCTACGAAGTCTCATACAAGCTCTTCAAAAGAGTGATTAGATGACATGGTACTCCAAATTCTGCTAAAGTCGTCCATAGCATGGGCCATCAAGCGTTTTCTCGTAATTTACGAAGTACAGATACATTGGTACCTGCTGCGCATTTAAAATTTGGTCTCGAGTACTTCATCCTTTCACAAATCCGACTTGTTCTGGAGCTTTGATCTAGCAGGAAGGCTTGTAGTCACGCTTGAAAAATATACAACATAATTTTGTTGGAATGTGATATCACGACTAACAGATGGTAGTTTTTGCGGTAGACTTACTCTTTCTTATGTAGGGGAAGCAATATTGAAATTGACGACTCCTTTGGCCATAAGCTTGTTTTCCTTGTGACACAGTGTATGCAAGATCTTCTGTCCCCTTTCATCAAGTGCCTGATTCACTTCTTAAATCAGTCGTTTTAAACTCATTTACATGTAGCATCTTGTAACTCAAATGTAATATTGTTCTGAGCGACATTATTATTTATTGTAGCGCAGATCAACTCAACTGGGTTTAAGTCAGGATCATACGCGGGTAGGTGTAATGCCATATGACCTTCTTCTTCTTCTTGTTGTACAGCCCATTTATATCCACTGCTGGATGTAGGCCTCCTCTTTTCTTCTCCATTCTTCCCGATTAATTGCCATTTGCTGCCACGTATGTCCTACTATTCTTTTAATGTCGTTTGTCCATCGCTTCGGTGATCTTTCCATTGGCCTTATTTTTGGTGGTCTCCACTGTAGAATGGCTTTGGTCCAACGATCATCAGTCATTCTGGCTATGTGT
>WYDF02000007.1:283107-295918 GCA_009867245.2 Adranes taylori
TCCGCGACTGCTTATTTGTATGTAATACTTATTCGCAGCTACCCATAATATCTTATGGGCGTTCCACTATCCGCAACGGGTGGACGCGACTGGTAGCTTGCAGCTCAGCCCCAGCCCCAGATTTTTTCCTAGAAGCCTACTTATGCAGATTGCTGAATGCACACATGCCAGAAAATATTCGAGAGGGTTACCAAGAAAAAAAGAGTTGAAACAGATTATCATGAAATAATGATTTTATTAGCAGTTTCTCTTGTAATGTGCTATAATCGTGTTCCTGGATTCAATAATTACTGATCTAATAATGACTTTTTGGGCAACATTGCCATAAAGACGGCTATATCCAGAGATCGCTGCAAATTAAAATTATTAAAAATATATTTCAACAACCCATAGAAGCCTACCGATGCGGAAAAGATATATCGAAAAAGTTGTCAAACACACATTCACAAAATATCGTTCTGGCTCTACTTACCAATGTATTGACGAATCAATTACGAAATTCAAAGGGAGACCTTCCCTGAAATAGTACTTACCACTGAAGCCTACGTGACATAAAAATTTGGGTTCGCTCCGATTCAAAGACAGGATATGTTTATGATCTAAATATTTATGCAGGTAAAGAAGTGAACGCCTCTGAAGGGACACTTTGTGAAAGAGTTGTTCTCAGATTATCAGAGACCATCAAATGTACGAACGTCATATTGATAAGTTTTATCATCTGTGTACTTACTTGACACTATCAAGTTTTCTGCTCTCGGAACTCTGATGCGAAAACGTAAAAATGCTCCCAAATTTTCTGGAAACTTGAGAAGAGGATTTCAGTCAATTTCAGTTCAATGAAAACGGTACAATAGTTTGCAGATGGCAAGATACCAAAGAAGTGATGGCGATCAGTGACTGCTTCTCTGGTGATACTACTCTAATAAAACGAACTATAAAAGATGACACCAAGAAAGAATTCTCCAGTCTGACAATGTTGAAGTTCTACAATGACTATATGGGAGGAGTAGATTTAGCCGATCAATTCGCTGGCTTATACGACTTCGACAGAAGATGAAATAAGTGGTGCAAAAAGTTTTTTACAAACTCCTCAGGAGAGCTGCAAGAAATGATCATATTCTCTACGACGATGCAAGATGCACAAAAACTTCATTTCACCATTCCTAATTACAATAGCAGAAGATTTGATTATGTCGGGAAGAAGTGGTGCAAATGGAAAAAGAAAATCAAAATCTTTAGGGCGACCTAGTTTAAAAAGAACAAAAAGTTCAAAATGTGGGCGATCATTTACCTATTGAGGGCTCTACAAGATGTCGCTACAGATGCGCATAGCTGCAAAAAGAAAAGAACAAAAACTTTGTGTCAAATGTTTAATATACCTCTTTGCAAAATTTACTTCACTCTGTACCATCTGCAGTAATATTTTACATGTTTTTCAAAATCTTTCAATGGAAATAAAATTGTTTTCAATACTACTGGGTTTTATATGTCCCACCTAATATGTCTAATGAGACACATATGTCCCAGCCCTAAGCGTAAAAAGGGCTTATCCTACATTCATAAAATTATCATTTCTTGATATTAGTATCCACATTTACATAAAATCTGACCTCAGTTATAACACAAGTAAACGAAAAATAAACCAGACCCCAAAGGGTTTAAAGTATATGTTACAACTAAATACGTTAATTTACGTTATTCTAGATAACAAAATTTAATTATAACCGTAAATAAAAAATGCGGAACTGAATCTAATTAAAAATAGCGCAAAAATAGGTTTGCTGATATAATAAAAGGTATTACTAAAATAGTAAACAAATATTTTAAGTAGTACAATAAGACTACATATGTAGAACACGCGCTAAAGCACGTTAGTAATCATAACGCGCCTAACGTAGGGTTAATGAAAATTTTTAAATCTGAAATTTCGTGATTTCGATTCATAAGCACAGTCCAAGTTTTAATAAATGTCTACTTTGTGCGCATGTGTGTTCTAATTGAATAACCCAAACTTTGTTGAACCGATTTCAATAAATTTTGGTCCACATGTTTATTATTTTTGCTTTAATGTTTGCAAATAATCTGAGCTTGACTTAGCCAAAAACGTGTCGTTGGGGATTCTTAACCAAATGGATATTTGCTACTTTGAATATTTCAAACATTCAAAACTAAAGATATATGTAGATATTTACAGTGTGCACAATATTACGTTTTTCTAATTTTAATATTTGTAATATTAAACATTGTCACGGTTAAAGTTAGTGATATCTTCGGAATCGTTGTAGATAATAAATTATAATATGATAGACCTTTTAACTATCAAGCGATGCTGACTGTTATCGGATAACAATTTCAACATAAATTAATTCAACAAATTAATTTAATAATTATATTTTAATATAATATAAATCGCTAATTCTTTGAACACTTAATAGGATTTAATAGGAACTTATAGGATTTATGGGTCTTAATCGGATTTAATTCTTTGAACATGGAAAAAACTTTGGTGCTTAAGCTTCATTCGTGTAAAGCAGAAGAAGGAAAAGAGTTTCGCGCACTACAAAATGTTTACAAAAAAAATCTTCGCGTCCAAAGATTCGTAGAAAAAACTATAGATATAAACCTTTATTGGTATTAACACAATTACATCTGGTTATGGTATGTACCAATAAAAAATTAAATACAAGAGGAATATTAGTACTAATATTAACTATATACATTTCTTCCTTCTAAATTATTTCATATCCCCAAAGGAAAGAGAAATAATTAAAACCAAAAAAATAATAAAACAAAAACCAAAACGTTTAATTGAGAAATTGAGAACTTTCCCCTCCCCACTATCCATTGAAACCGTCCACCCAGATCTATAGACCATTTTAAACCATTATTAATTTTTCTTCTTTTTTCAATTTTTACTCTGTTATCTATATTCTTTAATTTGTACTCACATGGAATTAACCCCCCTCCCGTTCCTCCTTCTTTTTCATTATCTCTTTATTCTTCCTTTTATGCCTCATAAACAAACTCTAATTCTTAGGCATCAATCTTTGTTCCTCATTCCATTCTATTCCCTGACGCCCTTTCACCCAATGCTCCTACCCAAATCACACACTATACATCTTCTATACTCTTCATTTATTCAGTACTTTCCTCACTACCACACCTGAATCTCGCAATCATTCTTTTTTCACACATACTTATCTCCGATCTTAAATAATCAGGCATCATACCTTCCACCATAAAATAACGATCTTTCGTGTCGTATTTATCCCTTCTTATTTTTTCATATCTCTTAGGCATTTCCACATCACTTAATACTTACATACCTACATACCATGGCTTCCATATAAGTATACTGCTTTCACAATCGTCTCGTCCAAATCTGTTATCACTTTCTTTTCGAACCTTACCATCTTCACTCCATACAACCAACATTTTATTTCATTCAATTCTTGTAGCACAATTTCACGCGGAATCAATTTCTCCACTCCTAACGTTCACTTCATATATCTCATTAGCATCCCTTCCAACTCCTTTCTCTCTTTCACCGCCCACACTTCTGCACCATATAACCTAATACTCTTGATACACACTTTGAATATCATCAACCTCATATTCATAGAATCTTCGAACTTCTCCTTTCAAACATATACCAAGTTTTCATCCGCCACCTGAACTTTCCTTGCTAACTTGCTTCATTTCTTTTACCACCCCAATAGAATTTCGATTTATTAAAAACGTATCTCTTTTGCTATCTCCTTTGGTATTACCTCACCTTCGTTTTCTTCTTCTCTTTTTCTCACTCTGACATTTTATAACTCTTCCCCATTAACCGTGTCTTTGATATGGAACTAGGAAGAAGCCGCCGTCAACTGCAAAGTCAGTCAGAAAGTTCGTTACCAACCCCGGGAAAAGGATGGTTTTATCCAGTGACCCGTGAAGACCAGCATCTTTGCCTATTCCGATATTTCTTCGAATCTTTCATATTCAACCTCACAACGTAACAATATATTTCTTATCTTCAGCAACGTATTTTACATCTTCGACCTTACTAAATGGATGGACAATCCTTCATTATATTCTTTAACTTACAACCATTTAACAATTTAATCTGGCTTGTATCTGAACATTATCGTGCCGTAAGAGACTTCATCCTCAGGACCGTTTTTTAAATAATAACAAAATAATCATATTATATCTAGTTCGCTACACTTCTATCTTTACTTTTTCTTATGGAATTTGGAATGGATCATTCTAACTAATTTTTGGATTATAATTAACTTCAATCAACGTTGTTAGTCAATTAAAAATTGCGAGTAGAATCATACCACTTATTATAAATACTAAATCAATGTACCTTATTATTTTACATTGTTATTGCGTACATATTTGTTTACCTATAAATATCTATCTGGGTGCTGTTTATTAAAATAAGAAACCTTTTTCCCATTCCCCGAGAGCTTATGAATGAGTAATTTCTGTTACAAAGAAATAAGAAAAGCGATATGGTGGTTATGCAAAGAGAGTCATAACGTAATCACGATCCTGCGTTTGATAGAGCATAACTTCTTGATAATATTAGATATGTGATAAGTCATAAGATTAAATCTTGTAGATTTTAGGAGATCTATAAGTTCATACTATTGCAGCGTAATATATTATTTACAGTGATGGGTCCAAAATTTAATTTTGGAACTGTGTCTGAAAATGCTGCTTTGAACTCGATTAATTCTTTTTCTAAATCCACCAATGTTTGGTGCTTTCAAAATGGCATCTAAATAAATGTTTAGATCAGCGATACTGAACCTTTTTTTCTTGGGGCCAAATACATTTGTTTGCTTTGTTAATGAAGTCAAATAGTAATCTTAGTAAAGAGTGGAGTTTCAAAACAGTAGTATCTTTATCTTTATGCTAATCGAATGGTTACCCCAATTAATTAATTGAATGTGGAGCTCTGTGATTGAGCATTAAATTAATTACTAGCAAAACTTCTCATTTCCAGTTTATGATTAATGGAGGGCGTGGAAGGGGGAAGCTGACGGACTGGTCCGTTCATAATTTTTTATTATGGCCTCAATATATTTAATGACTTTGGGTGCAACTAGGTTTCTGTCTATGTTGCGTGATCAGTTTTAGCTTTTCTAGAAATAGAGATTTTCTCAAAATTAGATCTTGACCTGCCACTGAAAATAATGGGCCTCCACGAATTAGACGCTAAGAATGTAGATAATCATTTTTGTAGTAAGTATATCTGCCAAGGGTACCATAAATTGGACGCTAGCATTTCTATCTGCATAAATTCGTCGGTTGTGTGTGTTAATGTTTTATTTCATTAAGCGTGACAGTATTTATAATTGAATTGAATTTAATTTTATTCCATTATTTATTTACATAATGTATAAATCTACATATACATAAATTCTACTATTTAGCATACATGTGAGCTATACATTTCATAAAATGAAATTTTACAGTTCCTTATTCCGGCGTCCAATTTTAGGGTAGGATTAAGGCCAATTCCGTGGCTGACCAAAATAACAGTGAGAGTGCGAATAGAAACAATCAAGAAGAATGTAGTTAGAAATATATGGGCTATGTGCCTTAGTCTATTCAACCATTCCAGTTGTTCCATTGAGAAACTCTTAGAGTTATATACAATTCCTAGTTATCAGATTTCTCACTCTTAGGAAGCATTCTTGTACATAAACACACACCCAGTAAGACATTTCCCAAAGACTACTTTTTCTTATGTTCTGATATATTATGTGCATAAATGGTGTATGAAAGGCAAAAAGAACATTGTAATAAGTTTAATGATCTTTTAATATGTTGTATTATGTGCTACACTGCATTGAGTAATTAGCAATAATAAAATAAACTGAATTTAATAGACGTCAGTTTACAACGTTTGGCATTTGGAAGCAACACAAAAACATATTGATTCTTGCTACTTGCCTGTCTTGTAATAGAGTTGCGTAGCCGGGGAATTCCATTCACGTTCACGGATCTACATCAAGATCACTTTCCCTTTCTTTGTTGTTGTTATCGAATATTACCAATAGAATTTTTAAGACAGAGCAGCTAAAACTGTTTTAATATGCTTTCGATCAAAAACTTATAATGAAATATTTCTTATTTTTTCAAGATTTCTTTAACGATTCTTCAAAAATGTTTAAAAACAACGTAAAGGGTTATAGTGGAATTCTGAAATTATTCTCTATTATTTTGTTGCAAAACTAATATTTAAAATTATGTATCTAGTTTCATATAATTATTATATTGATAGATAATTAATATCCAAATATCGAAACACTACGTGTTTTTAAAGACATTTCAATTAAACATCGTTTGTTAAATATACAGTCAACGACATTAGTTCAATGTAATTACAGAAGCGATTGCACTAAATGGATTCAATGCTAAGTATGGAAATGCAACGACCTAGTTTGAGGCGTTGGCTTTGCGAGATTTAAATATAATTAGATTATAGAATATTGCGAATAGATTTATTCATAGAACATTTATAAAACATTGATAAAACATTTCATAAAAGATTTAGACATATTCATATTCAATTAAGATTAAATTAAACTTTAACTTATCTTCATAATGTAAATATTCATTATTATAATTTATTCATATTTTAAATCACATTAAATATATTCATTTATTTTATAACAAACTGTAAATAAAACTGTAAATCGAGTGAAATGAAAAGAGCGCGTAGATGTTTAGTCGCTGTGGAATATGTTGTTGCGAGGTAGAGCGAATGGAGACGATCTGGCTGTTGGAGACGAATTGGTGGTTTGGTTTTGGCGATGTCGACTTGTTGGTGACGTTGACTCGTTGATCGTGGCTTCTCCATTAGCTTTTTTGACGCCGGCCTTCTGTGGTTGTATCGAAGGCACGGTTAGTGGGTGTGGGGAGAGTTAGAAAGTATGTAAATACGAAAAACGAAATGAAAAGTGAAAAGCTGAAGAGCAAGAGTTTCTTGCTTGACGCGTAGCGTAATACATTGCTGAGATAAGTCGATTTGACTTTAAATTTAAATAAAATAAGCGACTTACTTGAGCAAATCAATTGCAAGACTGCAATTTTTCGCTCACTGTTCAAGAAAATAGATCTGCTCAGTCAAAGAAGATTATGCTTGTTGAAACGTGCGAAATACTCGCTCGAAGACAATCAGTATAAAACCCAAAATACGTTTGGTTGAGCTATGGGAGTTTTTTATATCAAATTTTTGGTGTACATAAACTTCTTATGTATTGGTACGGTGGCGGTAACTTTAAATGGCTAAGAGCTCAAAATCGTATCGCTTTTTTCAAGTAAATTAGAAAATTTGGTTAAGCTATAAAAATTATCTGTTGGAAGTTGCTATCTATGCAAAAATACGTAATATAAGAAAAACTTCGAGTTCGAAATGAGAACATCTGGCTTTCAAAATCTCTATACATCTGTCATAAAACATCTCTCTATACATAGTCTCTCTACATCTCTCTATATATAGATATTTAAACGATCATGAGATAAGGAAGTATCATTTCAAAATTCACAACTAGATTAGACATACATATGAAATTTTGTTTTGGTCAGAGTGTATATGTGAAACATTTGCGAAGAATTAGTCGCACGTGTTACGAAACCATAAACTATTTCAATGGATTTAGACATTAATGTTTTCTTTTGCGCAAATAACGGACCATCTGAAGGAACGATCTTTGTTTCTTTTATATAATTTATACATATTTTGGCATCATCCGATGTTTTCGCGACAATTCTCTGGTTACATACCGCATAAATTTATTCGTTTCAATATAGTATATTATTTATTAATTAATGATTATTTATTGACTTACTTATCTAGCTAGTTTCTATTGAATTAAAATAATTTCCCGTACTGATATTCTTTCTTCAAATTAGTTGATGATTATTATATTATTGCTTTATTAATTTCTATCTTTTTCGTTAGAGGACAATAAAAGGTAACAACAATAAAAGGTATCTTACACTTCAATTATTCACACGCGAAATTCAAAATAAGTAAGTATCTTTCTTGATTGTTAAACCATGCCTACTACTAGGCATTACAGTAACGGCAGTAAAATCCTTGTTTACGCGCACATCCTTAAAAAAAATTCACATATATTTCTCCACTAAGTTCAAATATACGAATCTGTTCTCAAGCATCGATTTTGTGCTCAAACAATATCAGTGTTCGAACGGTGTTTCAATATGAGAAAAGGTGTCTAGTTGAACCTCTTTGTTCTGTCTTGTTTTACTCGCTTGATTAAGCATTTGGAGAAGTGTGGTTTCCTACTGTATCCACCACCCGAGCATAAGTATATTAATGCCCGTGAATGGAGTTCTGTATTAGACTCGTATAGTGTGCCTATCTAGTAATTTTTCACCTGCTTCAGGAATTAGTGATATGCGATTTATAGACCTGACGGATTTAGCTCTTGTTCTCATTTCGTTTGATTTTAGTACAAATATTACCCTTGCTTTCCAAGTTTATGATATATATTTTAGTGCAAGATTTGCCCTGAGAATCTCTATGATAATACTAACAACAAATTTAACTCGTTTGCAATATAATATGTATAAAAGACGAATATTTCTCATTAGAAAGATAAACACAGACTTTGTTACATAATTTTAAAGCAGGATCGAGGTTATGCTTTTGATCACTATACTGGTTTTCTTATTCTGATCTTTTGTAACATCATATGCTGATTGCGTGAGATAACTCAGGGTCGGGTTAGAAATTCGCTGATCTTATTATTACAAAGTACTCAAACACATAAATAGATATACGCAATAACGAGGTAAAATAATTTGATTTATTGTTCTTAATATTTATTACTTTATATATATGACTCTATTCGGGATTTTAATTTACTGACAATATATAACTTTTATTTATAATTCAAGATTTTGTTAAGACGAATCTATTATCAATTTTCATTATTAGAATAACAAAGAGAAAAATAGCGAATCTTGATCAGAAACTTGATTTCTGACTTTAATTGGTACTTCTGATTAGATTTTGGTTTATCTTCAGCTTCTCCTGGACGTCGGTAGAATTGAATAGTTGAATGATGAAAGGTTCACGAAGATATTATAGGTGGTGACAGCTGGTTAGCATGACGAAGATATGAAATACGTAGTTGATAATGTGTTATGAATTGTTGAATCATTGATGTAATTTTTGACGCAAGGAAACGAAGTTGATACGTAGGAAGGATTTATTCGGTGACGCCCGAAGTAATAGCGGCATAATCGTAGGTGATGCTCTTCCCGTGTCTCTGGAGTTTTATGATCCCCATCCTCGTTGTTTCGGTGAGCTGGGCGGTTGGTCTCCCTCTTCCACTGACGTTGGCCTCCTCATTTCTCCATTGACGAAGTAGTTTGTGAAGGAAGGATTATGAAATTTTGATATGAGTGAATGAAGTACGACGTGAGTGACAAGAGAACGAAAGATTTAGCAGAAAATAATTAATGTGATATATGTATGTACCTGATCTGATGATGAAAGCATTTTACTACTGTCTGGTTTGAATTTAATTTAAATTGAAAGAAAATATGCGATTTGATGCTCCCTTTTACTATGAACAAATCAGATTTAGGACTACGATTTTTCGGCCGCTGTTCAAGAGTTGGTATGGCCACTGAATTATTGCTGATCAAATCGTGCGAGGTCCTCATGCGTAGGCGACCATAACACGATCCAAAATGCGTCTGCTGAATGCTGGATTGAGTGGGCCCTTTTATGTGAAATTAGCTGACAGAAAGCTCCTCTGGCGTGTTGCCAGAGACGGTGGCATTCGGTGTAGCCGGCCGTTAGATAGGAGTGGCTTGAAGGCAACTCCTGCTAGAAAACTTTAGGAAGGTTTGTAGCTCCGACCAATAGAAAAATTTCTTTGTTCCGTTGAGATTTCTAAAAATCAAAATTGGTTTATTTCGTTGATGAAAGCATAAGTCGTGATAGTAACTTTATGCGACGAAAATCTTGTATAGCATCGCATTGAAACATCTTCAGCTAAAATTCGAAAAACTAATAAACCATAAGAGAAGCATAACAATCGGTTGAAACTCCAAAATGGTGAGAAGCTTGTTGAAAGTATGATGGGTGAAATAAACGTTAAAAACTTTTCAGGTAAACATAATAATAATAATAATAGCTATCTCAAAAACCCGATGCGCAAATGCGAAAATATTCTCTATCTGTGTAATCAACACACACACATATTTAAGTGACCGATAGCTCGCAGGTATGGCGTATAACAGCAGTAGCGTGAGGCGAAGATAGATGGTATGCTTTGTGTTTTCTCCCGTGTGTAAAGTCGGGACGTTTAAGCATGATGCTTCCATGTTAAGCGGTGCATATGATGTTTCCGCGCCAAATGAGATTTTATTTTAATCAGATAAAATTTTTATGTTTACATTATTTGGTAATTAATTATAAAATTTACGTAAAAAAGAAAAAAAAAATTAAAAACCGTTGTAATTATTACTAAATTGATTTGTTTTTATTAAATAAATTTAGTGGGATTCATTAGCCTGTAAAAACTCCTACTAGAGATTAATAACTAGAGAGATAAAAATTGGGTATTAGGTATTGAATAAGTAGTAGGCATGTCGCAAAGCTTTTTGATTGTGGACTATACTGGCTCAGGGCGAGTTTTCAGTTTGAATATTGCATAAAACGTTAAGTCACTGTAGAATTGAAAAATTGGCTTGAGACAAGTCTGAAAATTTAATTTAAACAATTTTCCATATTTGACAGATACATTTAATTAAATTGAATTTGATATATTTCATTAAACTTATTAACTTTGAGACTGCTGTAGTATTTTACTATATCTTTAAAAGAATAAATAACAGAAGGTGTCTGCTTGGTAGAGACGGTTATGCAATAAAATTTGTTTATGTATATTGCGTGAAGCTGAGTCATACTTTCTCGCGTTGTTTGGTAATATACGTCCACTATGTAATTATCTCTGATACCAGTAATCCGTCATATATTATGCAGTAAGTGTTCTCAAAATGCATGGACAGAGGTAAATGTCACGCCGAAAGAATGCGTTAAAATTCGCAATATTCAGAATTTAAGATATTTACAATTAACTGCCAAAAACATTCTCCTCCTAAAAGCATTTACATTTGGACAGGTACACTAAAATGATGATCAGCAAATTTTATGTGACATGGAATAGCCAGGTGACATGTGTCTAATTTTTTCGCAGGAATATACTGGAAAATTTCTTGTATAATCAAGCAGGCAATATTGAGTCCAAAGTTGCATGTTTTTGAAGCAAATTCTATTTGGCACTGAGATTGATCCATTCATGCCAGGTGAAGTGTGAATTATATTACTATTTTCTAACGCAAATTTATGATAAAATTCGGAAGTAATATAGAGCCCAAATCGGTAACTAAACTTATGACCATTTCTGGAAAAGACATCTACTACAACTGTTGAGAGAAAGACCTCTGAGCGAGAATAGTTTGTCATAATAACTTGCGTGTCATCACGGAAATGCTTTGCGTAGGACGTGCAAAATTTAACAAAATGTGATGTTTACAAAATGCTGCACATCGAAAAATAGTATGCGGACCATTACAAATTACAGATTTTTGCTAATCGGAAACAAATGGTTTCGAATGATGAGAAGAGCGGACATTTGAAGAACTAGGCACGACTTGTTTCTAAATGCTCTGCTCTTTTCTCAATAAATTATTCAAAATCCACTATAGTTATTAGTTCCTCTGAACTGGACAAGATTTCCTATTTTTCTGCTGGCTCTGTGTGTAGCTTTCTGAACACATCCCACTGATCCCACTGAACTTTTGCGACTGGAGTCTATGATACTGCATAAACTTTCAGCAATAGGTCTCAACCGGTCTTTTGCAAGCTAGACTTTGAAAGATAGATTTAATGTATGTTTGTACTATATCCTTTGAAGAACTTATCCGTTTACACACTATATTCCATGCTATAGAATAATTAATACAGCAGCATGATAAAGATTTGATAATTTGGGCAGCTTTTCCTACTAGTGAAGTTTTAAGATAGTGGTACTTTTGTATTGTTGAAATTGAATTGGAGGTATCCCTGTATGCTAACCATCCCTCAGGTTTGCCATCAAACTTTGGGAGGTCAGTCACAGGTAGTTTCACCCTTATGTTCCCGCAGGTCAAAATAATGATTTTCAAAATTTTATATTTTCTGCCACCTTTGTAACAAGTGATTCAATTATCTCAATTGCCGTTTTGAGTCTATTGGCCTTTTGGTCAGAGTTGTGCCATTGTAGCGTAAAAAATCTATTAATTAAAATTCAAATGTTGTGGAATTTGATGGTATAATCATTGGATTACCAATTAAAAATACAAAAATAAAAGTATAAGCAGGGCCGGGCCAAGCGGGGGTGCACGGCACCCGGGCGGCAGGTTTTTGGGTGGAAATATCAATTGTTCTTAAATTTGGTTTTTTAGGGGCGCCAAATTTTGCCTGGCATCCCGGCGCCAATATACCTAGGTACGGCCCTGAATATAAGTAGAAAATGTAACTCCATCAGTTTTTGTTACATTATATATATATAAACGTTTATATACTTATATATAAACGTCTAGCTTTGTCCGTCCGTCTGTGTGTGTGTCCGGAACGCTTTTGATTTTATATATTACTAATAGGTAACAAAGCAGAAGAGATCGGGTTTAGTCCATGCATTATTCTTATAATGAGAATTTAATGATGAGTTTACTACTTTTACAATAAAACATTCAGCTGTTCAAATATATTAAAAGGTTT